>VXAV01004095.1:123804-135779 GCA_013399715.1 Alectura lathami
TTTTCTTCTTTTTTTTTTTTTTTTGATGAATTGTTCACGTGCTGTTTTTATGCTAAGCTACAAACACTGCACAGAGGGATGATGCATGCCTGACACTAATGATTCTTAACCCTCACGCTCCTTATGTGAAACCAAAAAGTTAACTTCAGGCTGCAGTTACCAAGAGACTTCTCAGCCATCATCATCACAAACAACACAATCACCCCAACAGCTCTCTGATGCTTCATTATACAAAAAAAACAGACAGACATATGAATGGAGAGAGGCATCCAGAGCAGCATCCCAGCTTAACTTTGGCATGACAGCTTTGCATTTGGCACCAGTGCTGTCCCCAGACATGAGAGGTTTCCTTTCTCAGTCTGATCCTCAAAACCATACACCTCGTGTGCCTGTACCTAGTGAGCTTCTCCCCATGACCCGTACATGAAAGAGAAACCCAGACGTCAGGATGCACAGATGTGGCTGGGAATGGAGTGTTTGCCTTGTTTAGAAGGTTTAGAGAAGTCAAAAGAATAAACCTGACTGCGACACACTGGAGGAGGGAACATCTGAAGCCAAGGTTTCTGTGAAGTTATTTTGTGGCATCTTAAGGTTTTGGGGGCTATGGTGACTGCGAAAGGAGGAAGGAAGGAAAATGGAACATTACATTTCAGAGAAAGGAACAAAATAAACTAACGTCAATAACAAAACTCTCTGATTAAAGGGAGGCTTGCAAGGAGAAACATTAATTAGCAGTTTAAGTGAGCACTTGAGACTTTCAAGTTTTTAATATACAGATCATAATGAAGTCACCTTTCCTGCTGTTCTTCATGAGGTTAATGTTCACACAGCTTAAAAAAATTGTGACCTACCCCTGCTTTGGATATGCCATGCAAATGCTGAGAAAATCTAGGACAGGGGAAAAAGTTAATTAGCACTGAAGGAGACAGTGACAGCAAGAGAAAAATTTTCTGAAGCACGGGTTTAGATTTTCCCAGAGAAAAGGTAAGGGCTGCTGCCTTTTTTCTTTTTCAGAACAGTACCTATAAGTGGTTTCTGAAATAAGTAGACGATTGTGACATGAGAGATGCGAGTAGTATGCGGTCACTATTGAAAAGTCTGAACTAGGCAGGAGATTTGAAAACAGAAGGTACGAGTTACCCAGGCACTGGGTCAAGGGGGAGCAGACCCACTGTGGGCACTGACATGCTAACTTAAACTCAATCTGCTGTACCAGAAAAGGGATGCCTACTTTTCCCGCAAAGAGAAAAACATGTATTCTAACAATAGTCATTTACTTCAGCTGTATCAGTCCCTTTCCTTATTTAGAGAAGTAAGCTGCTTGCTGTTTAGATAACATTCTCTCAGGGGCAGGCCCAGCTTATCGGAGCTGCCTGCTGGGAGCAGAGCGCGGGTTACAAACAATGCATGTTCACCAGCACCACTGCCTTGAAATTCGACAACATGAGGTAAAGCACAGATTGCTTTCCGAGCCTTTCTTTGGCCTTCCTCGGCATTGCCGGCGGAGGCTCGGCCCATTCGTACTGCAAGTCAGAGGTAATGAGAGGGAGAGCATGAGATTGTCAATGGGCTCCTCCAGGGAAATCCTTGACCATGGGCTGGGTGCCCTGTCTAGGAATGTCACCAGCCTTCCACTGTGATATGACATACTCTTTCAACGGGCTTCCAATCCATTTGCTCGATAGCATACATAGATAAAGCCAGCAGAAGCCAAGAGCAAGAAACCAGCATTTTGTGCCACTCTGCTCTCTCATCAGTTGCCATTCACTCATCTGTACCTTATCCTCTCCTGCTGACTTAACTTCGTCACTGTAAGTTCGAGGCACATTTAACATACGTGAGTCAGCTTATCTCAGTTACCATGTATTTGTACGCACACACAAAAATGCTGATTTTGTCCTTTGCCTGCCTTAGAGGAGACCTGCCCTCCCCACCAGCACCTTGACCTGGGAAGGAAACACATTGCAGACAAACTCCACGCAAGCACATGACACTATACGGACTCTCTGATGGCCCTGTTTTGTTTTTTTTTCTTTCTTTCTTTTTCATATTATGGACCAGAACAGGCAGTATTAAATATCATTTTCCCTTCCAGTTGGCTTGGCCTTGAGGCATCCTTCTGGAAAAGTCCCCAGATTTCACAAGAAGCCAACACGTCTCCATAGCTCACACCTTTGCAAGGTGTCTCATTGGAAAAGAAACCTCCGTTGGAATTCTGGAAGAGCAATGAAGAAGAGGTTGGCCAGGAGATTTCTAGTGCCACTGCCATTGAAACTAAATCATGCAGCCTTATCTGCCAGAGAAGTCCAGCTCTCAAGCCTCTGGAGGTCCTGCAGCAAGAGACACTTCCTTAGGACCACATGCGGCAAGCAAAGGCAGCCACTCTGCAGACTTCTTCTCCCTGCTTCGACAAACAGTCCAGTCTTTGCAGCTCCTGTATAAAACTAATAAACTTTATAAAACACCAAAATTACCATTACCAGGGGATACATCAATAATCCAGGGATTTCTCCTTGGCTGTGTAGCAGCTTGGTGCACTGTGACCCACCACTCTCAAAATTCTAATCCCTTCACTGAATGAGAGACAATTAAAAATAACATAATATTTCAAAGGTCTAAGTGCTCCCATATGGAGATCAGTTATTTAAGTGTTGTAATTTGCCAACTATAAATATTACTGGAATTGTTTTAATGAAATAGCCTGTGCTATTATGTAAGTACAATATTGTTTCCATTCACACTTCTGTTCTACACAATTATTCCAGATGTTCTACCCACCATCTTGAGATGTTCTTTTGAAAAAAAAAAAAAAAAAAAGTATATGCACATATTTAAATATAAAGGTATATTAACAAATATATGTTCATAAAAAATGAACTTAATAAAATAAAAACTGACATTAAACAGTAACAATTAATAAAGGTTCTCTAGGCATGTCTTCATCTTCTTTTAACAAACTTGCAATCATGTAACTCAAAGTTTTAAATTATCATGATCCTAAAGTGTAATAAAAACAATAATAAAAGTTTATTAAGAGGTCAAAAACTGTCAAGTGCAAGCAAGAGAAAATACAGAGATGCTAAGGAAGCAGAGAGGTCAAGTGCTTCTGAAAAAATTCAGGTACTGTACCTTCAAGTATATTGCAGCAGGAGGTGACTGGTTATTGCTGTTTTATTTAATCAGGCTTCACATAAATTCCAGCTGCTAACCATGTGATAAGTCCATCTCAGAACACAAGGGCTTCTATTCTCCTGCCACGGCATCATCCTGACTTCCACCCACCTTACTGGGAGTTAGAGCCATGCTAAAGTCTGAATAGATCCCATGGACCACTTTCCTGGGCTCACACTTGATTGTAACACGTGAGCTGTGTGAATGAACAATCTTCACATTTAAGGAAGAAACCCCTTGTTTTATGTAACCCTATTCTGAGTATGGCAACAATCTTGGAGCCTGACTACGCAGCAAGCTTCTCAGTGCTTGAATGAAATGATGGCACTTTTAAAAAATAAGATGAAGGAAAAAAAAAAGAAAAAAGAAAATGCACTCAGGAAGAAAACGGAGATGAAAAGATTAGCACCTCTGACTTTTTTTCTTCTCTCCCCATCCCTCATTCTCTTCTTTCCCCTTGTATTCCTGTTATCTGACTTCTTATTTAAAAATTCTTGCATTTATCTGAAGGGTCCAATGTGTAGGAAAATGCTGAGGCCCTAAACTTTCATCTTTCTCCCACAATTTTACACAAGGAAAATACTGCTCTTCTGGACAGTCTGTGCAGCTGCTCCATAACTCTTAACACAGCAGGTGGTGGTGGTTCCACAACACCAGCAAGTATTTCCCCACGTGAGGACGAGGAGGATGGGAAGATCCATATGAGCAAATGCTGTTCAGCTCTGGCACTAGATGAACAGCAGTAGGGGAAGATAAGCAATTCAGCTGCTGGTTCATCAGCAAAAAAACTGCTACTTATTTCCCCTCTCCCCAACCCAGTAAATAAATAAAATATATAACATGATAAATAAATAATAACACAGCCATTTCTTCTGATATTTTTCATGGAAATATTTCCAGATTTCTGTTGTTGCCTCTCCAGCACTATGTTTCCACTCCCTCCTTTGCCGTTTTTTGTACTCTTGGATGGTTGACAATAAAGTTTTTAAAACTTGCAAAATGAGGAGATACTTCCTCCCTGGTTTTAGCTTAAGTTTTTGAAAGCTTTTTCATTAAATGTTTAGTTGTGATTAAATAATTTTTGAAAGGAATACTTACTATTTGTAAGTACTCATTTCAGAACAAATTAAAGCTATTAAATAAACACAACACTTCATTTTCTCTATACAATTATACGGACAACACCATCTATTAAAGCAGCATGCAGTGGTTCTCCACTTTAACATTTTTAATCTCTTTGCAGTGTTCTTCTTAAAGGAAAAGTTAATTCTTACTCACACAGTCAATAAGCCTTCCTCTGGAGACCTACATCAAGTATCTGTAACACAAGCTGAAAACACTTTTAATATTGTTCACTGGGCCAGATTTACTCTTTAAAAAGCAAAAGCTTTAAAATCATTACAGCATGAGTGTTATTCATTTTTCTCTGCTGCAATCTCAGTTAAGCTACAGCTGCAGCCCTTCTGCCTGTGGCCTTAGCACGAAGGCAGCTCTGCTTTGAGTCGGGAGCAGCCTCAACGCAATGCTCTCAGCATCTCCAGGCTGGGGGGGCTTTTTGGCCAGGATGGGACTCGATCCTCTTTGCATTTTTCCCAGGGTCTGCATGGTGAGCAACTGCAGCCTGTGCAAGGGAGACGTGGAGGGAGGGGGTGGGAAAAACTGAAGGAGGCTCACTGAAAGGGTGACCACGGTAGCTTGGGATGATTATACAAACGGCTCAGCATCGTTTGATGTTTCTTTTTTTTTCTAATAATAAGATGGTCATCTGCATGCTTTGCTTTCTGAGAAACACCACTTCCATTCTCTCTCATAAAAATGGCATGTTTCCTCTTAGCAAACAAATTAGAGGAAGAGACCTATGATAATTTACAGTATATTAGACAGTTATTACTGTGCAATGATATAAAATGGTGATTATTCTAAGTGAGAACTTTGGTAAAATTCACATACTGGAAACAGAAGTGTAGCTTCGGGCCTGGTACAGCACTTCTGAAGTCAAATCATCTGGGGCAACATCTGAATTCCAAATCCCAATCCCTGACTCATTCTTGTAGTTTCATCATGATTATTCAAGCACTGCCAGTGTGTTCGTGTCATAATAAATAACGAGGAGGAGAAATCACAAGGCCGACTTGTGTGAAGGCGATAAGCACAATTTGTCGTTCCGTGCCAATGTATCATAGCGAGACTCCGTGTCTTGCTGTCACGACCTTTGCACGTACTGAGCGTTTCTTAGTACAACTTAGAACAGGAAAATGAGGAGAGAGAACTTGCTAGTTCCTGCTTACCGCCTGACACACGGCAGAGGCAGAGCTCTGTAAATGGGACCTATTTCACTGAGCTGATAAAATTTGAAGGTTCAACAATGTCACAGCCTGGCATCCACATTAAACTTTGTTTTATTAGATACCGCGTGTGCTACATTTTAATGGATGCTAATGTAAATAGATGTGCATATAATGACTTCAGTGCACTCACATCAATTTAATAAAGCATTTTTATTGTCATCATTTATTGCAACAGTCTTTTTGCACTTACAGTGGTGTAAGACCAAAATCGCCCCACGGAACTCAGCTTTACTTAGGTGTAAATCTGTAGTGACTTTGGATGTTTATTGGCCTGGAAGGAGACTGTCTCACAGAAACTAAATATCACCTTGATTTAAACACCGCTGAATTTAAGCAGACTGTAACCAGATCCTGGAGAATCACTCCAGCTCAGAAGAGTAGCAGTCGTTTTAAGTAGGGGAGAACTCAATTACACTATCTAGGTTTTTTATATTTTTTATTTTTTTTAAATAAGATGGCCTAATTTCACCATAAATAGCGATGGAAGAAATCTGTTCTTCAGAAGGTTATCAAACCATTCAGTCTCAGCTTGAAGCTCCTCTGTGCCTTTTACTTTGCCCTTGAGAATGCTGTCTGTCACAGTTCCATCACATCTGTCACAGTTCTCCTCTTTTTTGAGGCATGTTATCAATGTCGTTAATATTCCTACACATTAAAGCACTGAGAACTGGTTTGTACACAAGAATACATAACAAAGGAAATGAGGACCGCACAAAGCACAGCTGAAACACAATTGCACCTAAGGAGGACAGCCAAGCTTAATGGAGTACGTTAGTATCAGAGAGCACATTATGGCAATGGAAGAGAAACATGGGACCTCTCAGATGCATGGGGAAATCCAGCGAGAGGGACATAAGGGATCGGAGAACATATGCACCTACAGCTGCAGCTGCAGCAACAAAACCAGCCTGACATTTCACAAAAGGTCATCAGACGGCAAGCACTCAGAAAATGCTATTTATACATCATAGAGAAAAAGATGACTCTAGCAATGCAGTTCCCCTGACACAAAGCTGGTGTGCTGGGCAAGAAGAACTTAGTGCCATGAGACCAGGAGCTGTGACAGATGACACCTAGCTGAAAGCAGGACTTAAATACTGCCGTGCGTGCTTCTTGGGGGACACAGCCAGCCACGGCTCAGCACGAGAGGTCTGAGAGGAGCTAAGCATGGACTGGTAAAGTCCTTAACAGTATACAGGGAGACAGATATCGGAACAAATGGCCCTGGTGCAAATGAGGGCATGGCTTCATGGCACACCAGTGGAACATTGACAACAGGACAAACGCAGAAAGTGCTACATTGCATTTATCACAGTAGGAAAAAAAAAAAAAAAAAAAAAAAAAAAAAGAGGCATTTACCAAAGAGCAGCTGAAATGCCTTGGGTATCTTCTGGAGACACATTCTATATCCAGGACTGGTGTTTTCCCCAGACAGCTTTTCCTTGTGTCAGCAAGCTGAGACATGAGAATATGCTCTAGCTCTGCCCAGTTACGGGTGCTTTGCGCCTTTTTTCCACTCAAGCTCACTCAACTTAATAGTTCTCCCTTCCAGGTCTTCGCTGTGACTCAAAATTTATGAGGGAAGTTTTCTAAGGTAAAAGGGCAAGCAGGTGCCTGGTTTCCACTGACTACCAGCACCTTGCTCCTACATGTGCTGCTGAACATCTCCCCAAACTGGCTCTGTAAGCATCTGTGAACAGAAGGCTGAAGAACAGGCAATCCAGCTGGCATCAGCTGCAGCCAACATGCCCACAGAGACAGGAGAAACTCCCCATGAACTTCCAAATATTCTCTGGATTTCAGCTTCATTACAAATATGAATGTCAGGCCAAATTTGACAAAAGGTTCACAAAGATCTATGCAACTTTCTGCAAACCTAAAGCAAATTATGACTCCAGGTAAAAGACGCACTCACACAAAACCAAAAAACCAAAAACCAACCAACCAACCAAAAAAAAAAAAACCCAACCCCAAAAAACAACCACCAGCTATGGCTGTGTTTCTTCCTGAAGCCAGGCAACTGCTGGCCATTTGGCACCAAACCACCAAGTCAAACACAAAATGCAAGGCAGGAACAGTAACTGAAGCAATATTTCCTACCAACCTCTGCAGGCAAAAGCTGCCTATTGTTACATACCCAGGAACACCAATTTGGAGGGCAGGGATGATAATGAGATACAAAAGAAAGACAGGAAGCTGGGGTGAGAATCTCCTGATGTGCTAATTAATTCTTGATTCATTCTTCCGCTGTAGGCGTATAAGAAACTATTAGGGAATTGCACAAATGTCTGTGTAAGCTGTCGGCTCAAATTTTGGTTTCTGTAAATCTGGCAGAAAACTTTTATGCTGACTGTGGCAGAAAAACTATTTAAAGTGATATAAACCGGAGCAGTAACTGTGAGGTGCAGACATGTCTCACCCTTGACTGAAAAGAACCTACCAATTTTTAACTATTTTGTAAAGCTCAGAATCTTGAATATAAGGTAATGTTAAACAATGAGGAACTGACAAAACAAACAAACAACAAAGCGAAATAAAATAAAAAAGAAGAATGTTCCCAATAACACCCTCTGTTTAGCGAGCTCAGATGAATCTTTTAAGGAAGTTAACACTGAAACCAGACTGAACTGAAATTTCTTTTTTTCAGAGGTAATGCAGGAATATTGGACAAGTGGAGGATGTTACAAATGCCCAAGCATGTTCAGTTCAGCAGCTGTGGGAGCTACACCCAGATCTTTTCCCTGTTGGTGGACCAGCGCTGCACATCTCGTTGATCACAAGTCTTATCACCCCCTGGCAGTCAGCCGTCTGTCAGCAGCGCAGCAGGTCACACCTCCCATCTATCAGTAAGTGATGAGTCTGAGAATTTCTCCAGCCGAACGATCTCCAGCCACCCAGCGCTGCTTTGAACAGGTCTGCTGTTTTCCTTGCATTCCCCACGCCCCCCTCCAGTTCCTTGCCCTTGGAGTGCTGCAGCACTACACGGCTCTGAACGCAAGCCTTGGGCCTAGCACTGACTTCCAGACCGCACTACTCGCAATGTAGCCAGTGCTGCCACCTACAAATATCCTCCTGGGCAAAATACCAAAACGCCACTATCCCACAGCACAATTAACAAATCCAAGGTGAAATTTTTTCAATCAGTTTTCCTCTCTCACACCTACACAGCCTTTTTGTGGCCACAGCTACTGAAGTTCCGCCTCTCCACGGAAACACTCCGTGGCTGAAACCGGGGCTGCCTCAGAGGCAGCATTTCACTTCCTCAAAGACCTTGCAAGGAGCCAGCTTAGTTATGCCCACACAGGGCTACGGGCGCTCCCTAAGTCTTTGGGAGTCCTGGCGCTGCCATGGTTTTGAACTGAGGTTCTCAGGAAGGCTGGCACCAAAATGCAGCACCCGCTTGTCACAGACCCAAGCCAGGGCCTGAGGAAACAGATCTAGTTCTGTGGCTTGTGCCCTGGCAGAGCCCTGAATATGGCTGCTACGTCTCACGGTACATAAACACAGCTCTCATTCCACAGAACCATTTTGCTCACAATATCAGAAGAAAACATTTTTTTTTTTTTTTAAAACAGAGAAATGTCAATGAAAACTTCCCAGAAGCCTACAAAAGCAGTTGCAGGGAGAGACTTCTTCAGTGCTGCTCTGCAGTGCTGTCCTTAAAAGCACTGAAGAGTTTAAAACAACAACAACAACAACAAAAAAAGAAAACAGGAAATGGCAATACTCTAGGAATCTAGAAGACAGACAAATCTGCAAATGAAGTATAGATCCACCTTTATTTAAACAGCTGATGTCTCATTTCAAATAATTTCCACGACTCAAACTTTTCCAACACTTCCTCTTCTGACCATGCAAGAATGCAAAACATCATTCTACCAAGTTTTACCTCCTTGTCATTTGATTCTTCTGGGATCTAATTAGCTCCTGTGTGGATATAAAAAGGGCAGCATGCATGTAATCTGACAAAAGACAGAAAGAGGGAAAGATCTTATTTTTATAAGGCGGAACAACCTACATAGCTCAGATGAAGAAAATATTTAAAATCAATCCTTTTCCTTGGAACAGCTCTAGAATTTTGGAGAGAACCAAAATCTACACAGAAACATAACACAACTAAGGCATTTACTTCACCTCATGACTCATCTAGTTTATCTCTTCTATTCCTCCAGCTTTCTTATCATGCTTCCATGTGTCTGTTTCACTTTTTGAAAGTCCAGTTGCTCCAAGGAAAAGCTTTTAGTTTACAGACCACATGTTGCCTCAACACTATTTTTTTTTAATGACATGAAAAAAGAAAAAAAGCAAGCAGGAAAAAAGAACATTTCTTTATTTCCATTTGCTTCTAAGATACTTCTTAATCTTTGCAATGGTTCTCTTCTAATCCAAAATCCTTGAGGCATTTTAAAAGGTAAATGAGTGATTAGAGGCATTCCTGCTGTAATTTATACGCTTAGTAAACCCTAATTGTTCCAAGTCAAAGATTTCTTTTTTTCCTAAATAGCCAAGTTCAGTAGGCTTGACGGTACACAGCAAGATGTATCCCATTGGTCAGACCTTAATAGATGCCGGCCCACCTTGGTGTGCATTTTGCTTCATATTTTAAAGTACAGAGGTTTCCGTTTGCCAGCGGATAACTTCAGCTGTTGAAACAACAAGCAGCTTTTCGACTACTACTTGAAAAGTGCTTTTTCATGAAAAAAGAAAATTACATTTTGAATGTAAAAAATCCTGACCAGCTCCAATGTTAACTCATTACCTGAGGTCCTTTTAGATACTACTGAAGCCTGAAATATCTTAAAGCAAGGATGAAGAGTACAAATATTAGGTCCAATAATTTGCTATTGAATGGTAAAAATCAAGCAAACAAAACCAGCTCCATACATAAAATGTCTGTTACCAACTGACTGACTGTGTGATGGCATAGCACAATACAGGTTTTTTGGTGGCAGATGCTTGGACTGACCACACAGCTCACATGAGGCCACTTTGGAATAATACAGTCATTTTAAACTTTGAGGTAATAAAAGTCTGCAAGGTTTGTCAACACATGCTGTACATATTCACACACAAATGACTGAGGAGAAAACTCTTCAGGCACCATAAAGCCCCACAAGTCAGCAACACTCGGTGGTGGCTGCACAGCAAGAAGAAACTAGTTTGAATGGAAGAAATGTAGTATAATTTATGGACGCAAGCATATACTATGTATAGAGAGGTGTAATAGGCATATTTCAAACGAATGCACAGGAAGTACGTACATTTTACATTTTCGCTTTAGTTACAACATTTATAACCACCGAGAAGCTGAACTCTTGTTTCCTCATCCCAACACAGTTTCACGCTTAATTTACAAAAGGAGAATACCCCAGGACTGTCTGAAGGGGGAGAAAATAGGGATAGCATAACATCAGTACAGGGACTTGCTACTCCGTTGTTTGGCAAGCAGAGGGGCCTGTGTAGTTTCTACCCTTCAGAGCATCAGAGCAAGATTCCAGCAAAAACACATGTTAAGGAGAGGGGGAGAAGGGAGGGCTGGGTGTTCAGCTGAATGAACTTACTGTTACCTTTTTTTTCTAACATAAGTCTTCTTTTTCCTGATACTGTCTGAATTTGAAACATCTAATTTAATCCATTGAAGGGCCCCGTCTTCCTTTTATTTCCTGTCTGTACTGGAGCAGTCGCCTGTTTCAATTATGACTTTCTCCAGCTCCTACATTTTTTGTGCTCCAGCTGGCTCAAAGTGCACTTCCTTGGAAGGTAAAATGCACTAACTGTGCTGATCGGAGACTGATAGCTAGAAAGCCACAATATTTAATAGCTGAGCTGATAAGAAGAGGGGTTAACCAAAAAAACAACAGAAACCCCCCGGCCCCCAAACCCACCCAACACAACTTTAAGCCTAAACAAAAGGATATTATATAGCTGCGTGGTCAATTAAGGCCCCGTTTAAAAATACGTATAGATGTAGAACTGCAGACTGCTTACATAAATTCATACTTTTATGGCAAATTTCATCCACTTCCATGCATGTGTGTTAAATGCTCCTTTCCTGCTTCGCAGTCAGTTAGTGCTGACTGGGGACTAACCCGGTGCAATTATTTTGAGGAGGAGGATTGTGGGATTGATATGGCACTGCTGCAAACCCTGCTCAGCTAAAAATAAGATTGTTTTGTAGTCAGGACAGCAAAAGGAAAAAAGGCTCTGGGCTGTAAACACCACTGAATGTATTTTTCTCTGCTTTATGAAAACCACAAATCTTTTTTTTCTCCTTTCCTTCATACTCACAGGGCAGTTTAATTACAGTTTAATCTCTTTCAGTAAGCACCCCTGGAGACCTTATTGTCCAGGCAGTGTATTATCAAGGCTACAGCTACAATTTACTGCAGTAGGTGGGGGCTCCCTTTAGGAAGGCCAGAAAAGTACCAAAGAAGGCAAAAAGAAAAAAAAAAAAAA
>VXAV01004095.1:139936-152183 GCA_013399715.1 Alectura lathami
TTTAACACATGCAAGCTTTCATTCAGGCCTTGAACTACTTCAGTTAGTGCAATAAATGGTACTGCCTCCTCCCCACAATCCATACCTGACCTGCAAGGTTTCAAACAAACATACTTCCAGTCTCACTCTCCTCCTTTCACAAACATGGGCAAGATGCCTCACAACACTGAATGTTTCCCTCTGATAAACTAACACAGTGCAGGAAAATCACAGCAGCAGTGTAGTCCAGTGGCAGAACACTGGACTGAGACTTTGTCCTATGTGTAGCCCTGCCAAGATTTGACCTCTGGTACTTTTCTAACCATTCCCTCTTTCATCCTTTATCTGACCTGTCTGTAACAGATTGAAAGTCCTTTGAGACTAGGTCTGCTCTCTTCCTACATTTTTGTGCAGTGCGTAACACAAAGGAATCCCAATCTGCTTTGAGCACCGAGCAAACCCACAGCAGAAAATGCAGCTTCTTCCTCTGGGACTTTGCAATCTCAGACGAGAGACAACAGAGAGATACATCGAACGGATGGAAAGCACGAGTTAATACAGAGCTCAGATTGGCCTGTCTGAAAAGAAGGCATCATGAAATGTAGGTTTGCTTCGCAAAACACAGCTTTCACCCAACTCTGAAGGCCCCCATTAAAACCCTCTGAACTTTTCAGTGGCCAGTTTTCTATCCTCTTAAGTGACAATAAGCCAACTTTACGGCAGAATAAATGGAATCCCTTCTCAGGAGACTGTCATTGCTTATACATTAGCATAGTGGAACTCCAAACTATGAAAGTGGGGTATGGGCAGTCTTTTTTTCTTTTAAGCAGTTTCATTCCAATGTTACCATGTGCTCTTTGTTGGCTGTTGTTTCCCTCTGGTGTCTCTTAGGTCTAGTCTCCTGAGAACAGACAGTCCCGTGCACATACTGTATCTACAGACCAGAGGTCATGGTCTGGGAGATAGGTCCCGAAGAACTACCTCAACATAAAAAGAAAAAGAGAATATTTAATAAACAATTGAGCTCAGTCAAATATCAGCCTCTGCTCTTGCCCATATGCATGTGGTAGGGGAACTAAATCATCTTTGTCTCTTCTTAAAGTAGACACACAAGCATTTGAATTTCCTGTGAGCAACAACAGTTATCTAAAGAAGCTTAGAAAGCCTGCGACATCTGACAAAGGAGCTCACAGGGAAGGCATGATTGATTTATTCTAAGAAAAAAACCCTGGCCAAAGATCTGGTGTGAGCTGGGACATTTCCTATGTTTATGCGTATGTCATGAATCCTGACTGAGTCAAGGGCAGCAGCATGAGTCAAGAGCACTTTGGAGGGATGAATTTTACCACCTCCTAGTCAACTAACACTTTTTTCATGTCTGAATGAATTGGGTCCTGTCACTGTAAGACCTTGAAAAATCAGGACCTTGTAGAGCTTGCTAACTGACATCTCTTTCATTCACGAAAAGTGTAATCTGCTGGGCCAGTAAATAGCTATAAACACAATTTTTACCCTGCTTTTCCATATTGCTGGCTCCTGGCCACCTGGATTTGAATAAATCCATCACCGGAAGATTCCACATGTTTGCTATTTGAGCAAACATCTGTTGGTTAAGCTGCTGTTCCCTTGGGAGTATGGCCTGGCTGCTCCACCAGTCAGTTTGGTGGCTTGGTTTCCCTTGTATGCAAATGCACTTTGCTTTTATTAGTTTGCTCCTTCTCTCCCCAGCTATGGCAGAACGCATGTTGTGCTCTGACGTAAGCCCGAATCCTTGGTTACTCTACATAGCTGACTCCTATTATCCTTTTGGAGGATTGCTAGCTTGCTGACTGTCCTAAGGACATCACTAACAAGTATTTCTTCATCAAGTATTTTCTGAAGGGTTTTTTTTTTTAAATGTTGGGGAATGGTCTAGACGAGAAAAAGTTTTTTTCCATTGACGTGGTCGCCTTTTTTTTTTTTTTTTTTTTTTTTTTTGTGTGTGTGTGTGTGTGTGTTTTTTTTNNNNTACGTTGACCTGGGTATGTACCACCCTCAGCGTACTTTCATCACTGCTTCTACTAAGATCTTTCTTCCCACTTGTTCCTCCAACTTTTTCATTTTGTTTTGTTTTACTCAAGGCTTTTCCACCCTATCACCTTTCTGCTTCTTCCCCTGCTTTCCTGATAGCCTAGCTATTAACCATCTCCCACCATCCGAAATAATTGGTAATAAAATAAATAATAATTGCTTACAAAAATCAACAGCTGTATAACAAATCCCAAATGAAAAACACACGTGCAGATCTATATGTAGACACATAGGTCTTCTTGAGCTATAGCTTCAGGCAGTTTGCAGACTCAGGAAGACAGCGTGGAATTGGTTATAGGCTGGGCATGCATGAGTCATAACATATCACTGGTCTAGACACCACTGCTTTAAACTTCCCTCTGAGGATTCAGCTGTCTACCAATGAGGTTAGTCTCTGCGTACAGGGCAATACCAGGCAGAGATGCGCAGAAAACAACAGTTTTCTGGTAAAAGATATAGGGTCCAGTGAGAAAGAACCACTAATTTTTTTCATCTAATTGATTCTATCCTCCATTTTATTGCACAATGTGTCTGTGCTGTCAACCTGCAATTTGTTCCCCCACTCATCCTTTTTCATATATGCTTGCTTGTTTGAAAAAGCTCTCATGCAAAGGACTGCAATGGAATTTCTAAGGATGAAACACCTACAACACTGTTCCAGACAACGGATTCTCCACCTCCAATTCCGCAGCATGATTTTCAGCCTTAGAAATATCCCAGAATATTTGTATATTAGAACCATTTTGGAATTACTGAGGTTGTATGAAGTGAACAGAAATGCTTGAATATGTGATTTTACTCCTAGTGGGGCAGTGCCAGTTATCATCATTCTGAGGAAGAAAACAATCAGTTCCCAGAGCCGCTTCTATTTGATTTTAAAAAGCAGCAAAGGTCCCCTTTTGGTGACATCTGCAAGGGTGCAGTCCTTACAACAGGAGTCCCTGTGGGCCTGCGGATCAGTCTGCATGGACACGGTGACAGGATAAAGGCCAGAAGTACTGGGTGCAGAATTTGTTCCATCAACCAGTTTATCAAAACAAACTCTTATTTGAGCTTGAGGAGGCCAAAGAGCAGGTTTATCTCTGCCGAAGAGCTATTTTTCTGTTTATTAATTCCTTGTAGTAGAGGAAAATCAGAAGGAAACCAAATCAGTTAAGTTCCGTTTCCCTTTTATTTTTTCCTTTTCCTTTCAAAAATTCAGCTTCTGGATTTCTCAGGAGGGAGAAGCAAACCAGAGAAAAAAATTCCACTAAGTACTGACTGGGGGTTCATATTCCCTATTCTGCTATCAGAAGACATCTGGTAGCAGCCTGGAAAAGAGGGCTCGTGCATCCGTACGAAGCCTGAAGCCAGTCCTTCTGGGACATGTGTCCTGTTGAGAAGGATGCTCGATCCCTCATATTCACAATCCAATTTGCCGTTTGGCAGGGAGGGAGCTGTATCCAACTTCAGCTAATGTCTGCTTGTCACTGCTTTCATATGAGGAGCCAGAAGCTTTGGCTTTTTGGAGGCACCCCCCATTTCCTCTTCTTCATGTTAATTCGCTTTTTGGCAAAAGGTCTTATAGCAGAGCAGAAATCAGTGCATTAACCAGACAATTAGCTGAAGTCCAAAACTGACTGAGCAGGCAGAAATGAAATCAGAAGTCCTCACCACCAGCAATGCATCTTGCAAGCTGACTTGTCCATTAAGCACTGTGACCACCTGGGCTAAACTGCAATGAGTGTTTGCTGCCAGCTGGCCTTGTCATCACTTTCCCTCTGCGGGCTACAGGCCATGCAGCCAGAGGAACAGACAGATGATAAATTGCAGAAAGAATTAGAGGACCTGTTGTCCCAGCAATTGAATTTTTTCAGACCAAAGAAATGGACATTTTTCTCTTTGAAGGAAGCAAGGCAGCACATCTGCTGAATAAGAATAACTGGGGAAATCTCACACCCTCACCGTCCACACGTGTGTGAGGGGAAGGGGGTGCACCTATCAATCAAATACAGCTGTCTCTGCCGAGGGCGGGAAGCTCTGATGGCTGGCTCAAGGAGCTGTTTTCTGAATTTGCACTAGGTCTTATACTTTTTTAAACAAGTCCGGTGTGAGTTGCACTGCTCTAAACCTGCTTGGCAACGTCTTCCACCTGTTTAGGGCCCAGCAAAGTGTTTTTGCTTGCCCTTAAGGTCTCACACAGGTCCTTTGACCTCAGCAGACTGTTCCTGGGCAGTGATACGACCCTCCAAGAGCTGCAGGGGTGTAAGCACATCTTTTGTGCTGGCATTCTATCAGATGGACTCCTTGGCATCGCTACCAATGTGAGAAGGCACAAAGAAGTCAGAAGATGAGCATCTAATTTTATATGTGCTTAATTGCTCACTGCTCACAGTACACCTTGCACTGCTGTCAGACTGCTGTTTTTTTTGCCCAGACTTCTTTCTCAGAAAATGCTCTGGCAGAAAAGCTCGCAGGATGGAAAGAGACACAGGAGAAGCAGAGCCAAACTCCTCAAATCCAAATTCCTAAAAGGTGTGTTATGGAATGAAATCTTACAATAACAAATGAGCAGGGCTGCTTTGGTGATAGTTCTCCACAGCTTGAAACCAAGATGTGGGAATGTCTATGCTTGTACTCAAGCTGTTTGCATGTATCTTTAGTAGAACACTAATATTCATCACTCGGCAGAAATTGGGCTGATATTAAAGCAAATACTTCAACAGAAGATTTATGCCCAAATCTGCTTCTACTTAATTTTTTTCTAAAATAGGAGTTTGTTCAATCCATGCCTAAAGCAAGGACCAAAATGAAACAGCTGGTGCATGGACCAGAGGAGAGAAGCACATGGCTGATGAGGTGTGCTGCATCAGCACTCTTAGACATGTGACTCTGCACTGGTGAGAGTTTCGTCCTGACACCAGCAGTGTGAATTCAGGTTGGTTCCTGTCAGAAGGTGAGGCCTGGGTCTGGAGTTTGGGAGGAAGGTGCCACCATCAGCCATCTGCTGTTGTGGCCTAGCGGAGAGCCCAGGCCAGGCAGATTCATACCTTTAGCTAAATGACAGACTTGCTCACGCTTCCAGTTGAAACTGATGGGAATGATTTCATCCCCAACAAGCCTTGTTCACTCAAAATGAGCAGAAATCACCTCATAACTCCCTTGAAGTGGTGAGATTTACAAAAGAGACATAAAATGCATGTGCAGTGCCAGATTCTTGTTCATTTAAGCAGGACTTATGCCCGGCAAATGGCACCAGCAAGTTCCCAGGCTTGCTTGTAGGAGATGGCATACTGCGGGACAAGGAAGTCACCTCAGCTCTTGCCTTCCAGTGCTTGGCACTGTGTGATTATGCACAGCACCCTTCCTCCCTGCGCACATCACTGCAAAACCTCAGGCTGATCCAACCGAAGTGCAGGCCTTTCTACTATCTCCAGTAATGACTCCCCTAGAAACATCCACCACCAACAAAGATTTTCCAGGTTACAAGTTAACCACCTGCTGAGTGACCAAAATTTTGGCCCAAAACTTCAAACGCATTCCATTACTTTCATATGTGAGTAATTTTATGCTCAGGAATAATGTCACATGAGTCATAATATCCTTTGAATTCACTGTCTGAAGGATCAGAGCCCAGAAGTATCCTCTAGTTCAAGAGTTGCCATGTTTTCCTCAAAGAGAAAAAGAAAAGAATGCACTGTTTGCATTTTTCGTGAGGTAAGATGGCCAGAAATATTGCTTTCTTTNTTTTTTTTTTTTTTTTTTTTTTTTTAATATTTGTCACAAACGCTTATAACTAGAAAAATTTACCTTGTACTTGGAGATCTTTTCCCTTGCTTATATGGTAAAAAGTCTCCACAAAACAACAAATCTGATTGCTTTTCTTTAGCAACTTTAACCTCAACTCATACTCATATAGTAATACATTTTTTTTCAGATGAAATCAGGCAAGCATTTAACTTGCAAGTTATTTTGACATTCTGTTGGGAAAACTTCTTTTACACCACCGTGACACAAAATACTGGAAAATCAGCACCATGCATGCTTGTTACAACTTTTATTTATTTATTTTTAATTTCCTGCAACTTATTTGACAAACTGGAATAGATCTTAGTCTACCTAAACTCACAGCAGACATAGATGGTAGTCCTTTCTACAGAATTACTCTGCCAGTAGGTATCTTCTTTAAACACATAAATACTCAGTGTTATTTCTAGACCCTTACTAATACAAGTTGCACTGCAAATTTCAGAGCAGTAGTAAGAAATTGCAATTAATGAAAAAATAAATAGTATTGTTCATGTGAGAAAACCATTCTAGTATGACCTGCCCTGGCTCCGATTCAAGTAAGTCTTCAAACATGCATTTAAGTACAAGCACAGATGTTGCTGTAAATAGGAAAGGGGTAAGCTACCCCATGAGAAATGAACAAACTCGGCATTGCCTCAGATTAGAAGCACACAGACTGCCTCCACCTGCATTTGCCCTGATCTACACCACTTCAACACAGAAGCTGGCTACCTGGCCCTCTGAGCCAGACAGGTCTCCATAAATCAGATGACCAAGCTGGCCAACAGATCATCATAAGAAAGCTTCAAGTTTCAGTGAAACAGACACAAGGATGGCCTGTGCTGCAGAAACCACAAGCTATTTGTAGTCAAAACAACTACACAGCAGCTGTTCCTACCAAGAATTATTCTTCTCTAAGCTCAATTTTACTGTTACCTGGATAAAAGATACAACTCACAAGTTCATTATCCACTAAGGGTCCATACATTCTTTTTAATATCTCCTTGACAGGTAGTAATGACAATATTAATAGCTATAATTAAGTTACTTACAGATTTTAAGCTAGCCTCTAAATCAATCTCTGGAATACATCTCTCTGCTTAGTTCACAAAGGTCTGAATTTCTGCAAATAGAGAGATGCTGAACAAATCTGCTTCTTTGCAATACGTAACACCTTGAACCAAAATAGCTTAAAGATTTCCTTAAAGATTTGTTTTCTTCTCTTCCACCTCAAAAGACGCAATAAAACCTCATAAAAAGAAGATTCCTCTGCCTAGGATAATGACTTGTTATTCCAATCTTCTGGGCCAAGCTGCAAGTGCACTTGCCAAGGATGAAAAAATCACTAGAATTGCTAATTCAAATGTCCTTCCTTGAAGCAATAATTTTTCTCATTTCCAAACTGACAAGAATTAAATATTTCAAGAGATACATACTTCTGAATTAAACACAAAATAGCTTATTGTGTACAGGCTGAAGTGTCTGCAAGAGGCAACACGCTTCAGAGAGAAGTTAGGTCTTACTTGTATAATTGAAACAACATCCAGAAAGAACATGAGAAATATGAATGCACATTCATTGTAGGCACTTTACCTGCAGTGGGGCAAGCTGCCTAAATTTTTGCTGTTCACTTTGGGATGAAGTCCCTCTGAGCCAGGCTTTACCAACAGCACTGGCAGGCACACCTTACCAGCATTTGTTCTCAGCTGTGCTGCCAGCTTGATGTCTGAAGGGGACAACATGCCTGGCCAGCAGATACTTTGAGCCTTTTGCAGCTGACCAGAGGTTCAAGACCAGCACTATGGATGACTGGACACTTGTACTACACAGACACAATGGGACTTCCTGGTGGTGAGGGTAACAAATGTTTGCATGAACACACATCAGTTCATAGAGGAGGGATGCGTAAAGAGGTTTAGGGTAATGCTTGTGGTAAAGCTGGAGGAAAGGCAGCATACCAAACAATTCCCAGTTCTCAGAGCGCCTGACTCCAAGTCAGAATCTGCCTTCATGCTCACCAACGTACCCTTAATAGGCTGAATAAAAACGACGCTATCACGCATTCCTAATGTAAGACAACACTAACATGCCAATTCTCTGATGCAAACCCGACTGACTTTTTAAGAAATGTTGGGAGGACAGGGGATGACTAAATGCCTATCTAGCATTCTTTCCCATAAAGCTAAAAGCAGGCATAGGTACACCTTCCCAACAGAAATTAACTTCTGATCAAATTCAGTGATAGACTGCAGCCCCTCTTTACTGCAGAGATAAACAAAGACATATTGGCAAATAAGTTTGCCTGGCTACATGCAGCATTTCAGTGCTGCCAGTCCTCAGGGTTTTTCTGCATTAAATGACTGCTCTAGGCAGCTATCCTGCATGTGATATCCTCTAAAGTTTGTGTACATTTCTAGTTTTTAATCAATGCAATGCTAGATCACTGTTATGTTTTAAATACTGCTTACATTCAGTGCCACTTTTTTCCCTCTTCTAAGAGAGACTATTCCCCAAACACAGAGAAGGACACAATTTTATAGGGGAATAGTTATCTCTCATCTGTTAATTCAGCCTGCAGCAAAACACACCATCAACTGATAATCAGATTGGTCCAAATTATCTTGCTTTTCCCAGAGTGAAGGCTTTGAAAGGCTTAGGATCATCCCTAAACAAGCATTCACATTACAACATATCTTTAAACAGCTAGAGCATCCTTCTGACTGCCTCCACTCCAAGTATTGTATCCTGTGCAGCCTTACTGTTTATGAGCAGCACCATCAATAAGCAAGTTAGGGATATATCAGTTATCAGCTATCTTCTAGCAAATCTTCTACACAGAACACCAGCATGCAATTTTATTTCCTTCAAAATTACTTGGAAACTGGGTCCATATTGAATGAATAGCTAAATTTGATATATTTGTTTTTTGATGTTCTGTTGATATTAACAGAACTAAAGTGGAAGAGAAGACCCTCCCTTTTGTGCCTCACAGTCCAAGCTTAATGCTCTCATATCACATCATCCATTAATATTTGTGGTATATAATAATGATTTCAAACATAAAGAAACTTTTTCATACATATATGCTAGCAGGTAGCTATTCCACAAAATATGCAACTATTCTACACAGTGTCAGGAAGAAAAAGTACCTGTGATTTAAGAATTTAATTTTTAAATTCTCTGCTTGAGCTGGGGGAGAGATTTGGACAGACTCTTGATCATCTTAGCAACAAGCAATAGAAGAAGAAAGTATGTTCGGATGAAGCGACACAAGCACCTTTCTCTTCCTTCTACCTAGGTCTCAGCAGATGAAGACTGCTTTTTGTGACCATCTAAAACTCTGCCTTATTACTATTATTTGCAGAGATGTTACAAATACTTTTGATGGTAGACCTGTAACCACTACCATGTCCTCGTCTCCTCCTTTTATTGTCTGTCTGAATCTGCTTGTGTTTTTACTTCATGCTTGTAACACACATGGAGTGTGTTTGTACTTTCACACCGTGTTTAAGAGTTCAGATAATGGAATCCTCGTCCTGGAATGTGTTCCCAATGCTACTGCAAAACAAATAATAAAATAGATCTAACGACTAGAACAGTGATCTGAAAAACATTTATCCATGTCCAGCCCATCTCTCAACCAGGTATCTCAGAGACTTTAAAGATTATCCAGGGTATGCAGGAAAAATCCAAACTACACACTTTGAAGGCTGAGAAGTTCACAATTTACAGAAGAATCAAAAATATGAATATGAGCATCCTTTACAAGCACAGTTCTGTTGTTCACAAACACATATCCGAGGTGGCCACCAATATAACGTTCCTGACAGAGGCAAAATTCAGCCACCTTGAGAATGCAGTACATCGGAGATGATGGTGATGAAGTTGGTAACAGCAGCTGTAGCAGTGGGAACTTCGATGACTGGGCTAGGAAATGGATGGGGCGGCAGGGGGAGAGAGAGAGGACATGGAGAAGATGCATCAGGGAAAGAATTACGTGGTTTTGATATCAAACAACAAGAAACAGACTTTACAAACTACCAGAGACCTTGTGAGAAAGTAAAAGAGGTAATTGTTCACATTCCAAACATTTTGATATATAAACTGTGCAACCATCGCCCATGAATAGCGCAGCTGTTAACAATTTTTTTTTTTTTTTCCAAGATAATAATCAAGCTTCATGCCAAGAAACTTTTCTAAAAGTGAATGATATTTTGAAAGTCTGGTCAAAACATAGCTGTGACATAATAAATTTTTAAAGAGTGCAAGCGATGCTGAAAAGATCACAGTCTGGGTTTGAAAGAAGACCCAGTTTATAACCCAATTAGGAAGAAAGCACTAGCAGGCTTTCGCTGTAGTGGAATTCTCAGAGAGGCTCCCAAAAAAGCCAGTCCTGCACGCACATCTGTTTCCAGTGCGATGCTGGTATGCAAACTATTGTCTATTGGAAGTGTGTTGTGGTAACGTTTGCCAGGGTTAAAGACTGGGTCAATTTGATCAAGAAGCTAAAATTAGCTTCTGTGTGTTTTCCTGAAAAGAAAAAAAAAAAAATACTGAAAAGCTCTTTGTTTTCCTTCAAGTCTTGTTCTCAGATTTCTGTTCTGCTGTGTGAACTACCATAAAACAGACTGTTCCAAACCCAACTTTTTCCTTGCTTGCTCTTTTTAATTGATACAACAACTACAACACCAGCCATNATTCTCAGAGAGGCTCCCAAAAAAGCCAGTCCTGCACGCACATCTGTTTCCAGTGCGATGCTGGTATGCAAACTATTGTCTATTGGAAGTGTGTTGTGGTAACGTTTGCCAGGGTTAAAGACTGGGTCAATTTGATCAAGAAGCTAAAATTAGCTTCTGTGTGTTTTCCTGAAAAGAAAAAAAAAAAAATACTGAAAAGCTCTTTGTTTTCCTTCAAGTCTTGTTCTCAGATTTCTGTTCTGCTGTGTGAACTACCATAAAACAGACTGTTCCAAACCCAACTTTTTCCTTGCTTGCTCTTTTTAATTGATACAACAACTACAACACCAGCCATTAGCTTCTCTGGAACAGAACAGTCCGATTCCGTATTTCATTCAGCACAGGATTTTAAAACTCACTAAGGCACTCAAAACCCCTGCAATAAGATGGATGCAAGGGAAAACTCTGCTCATTGAAGCTGAAACAAATGGAGTATTTCTAGCTCCTAACGGAATTTAGAAAAAAGCTTTTACATTTCTGGCAGTGATAAAATAGCACGTGTTTCTGGAAATGTTTTATTGCTTTGTCTTTTAATCATATGCACCTTTAGCTATGCATCATTTGGATCTGCTGACTAACAGTCATATACTCAGGAACATTTTTATGTCTTTATTTTCTTAAGAGACACAACTGCTAATTTATTCTTCAAGTACCTAATTAAAGGACACTTCTTTACATGCAGATATTTACTAAATTACATGTTACTAGCACTGTGACTGTTTTTGAAAGCTTTTAATTAAAATACTTAAATTACTGAAAAGTGGTAAAAAAAAAAAAAAAACAACAAAACAACAAACCAACGCTAAACCTGTCATATATCGTTGGGCTCAATCCTTACTGACCTCAAAGTAGCAGGTTCAGTTTGGGAAGAGGATCACACTTTCCAGATAAGTGAAAAACATGAATGAAAAAAAAATCCTGTTTTTCTTACACACATTTTCTAAAGAAGGCTGGCTTCTATAATGGAGGCAATTGAAATATTTTATTTAAAGCATTATAAGGACGAAGATGTAAGATGTGAATATACAACAGGATATATAAAACCTTTACAAAATGTCAGCAAAGGCCCTGATCCTGCAAATAATGTCACACAAACACTTTGATGGCTATAAATAATCCCAAGAACTCCAGCAGGAACTACTTCACATGTACAAATGTCTGCAAGTTTGATGCATCAATGCACAGAGAACAGCAGTAAAAAAGTTACTGTAAATACATCTCTATTGGTTGGAATTTCTGTAAACTAGGAGACAAAACCTTGATTACTAGGATGTGGAATCTTAAAGCTGCCTTTAATTTCATTGAAACTGATAACCACAAAGCAGCAAGATGCCAGACCTACAGCATCAGAGAAATCACAGAATTATCCACTGGCTCTGGAAAATAAAGAAGTTACTGGAAATGTCCTTCATTTCAGCCACACTGTCAGAGCAGCTTGGGACCAACAGTTATGGATTTCCTTCTATCCTCAGAAATCTCCCTTCTTTTCCTACAGACTAGCTAATCTTTTAACACTTAAAGCTCGATAGTTTTCATAAGGCGGTTTGGGATGATGTGCTTCTTTCTGAATAAGCGGTAATTTTAGAACTCATTTGCTAGCTTAGCAGTAAAATGGCAAAAGTCAAAAAATGCTAGCTTGACATTTTAATTTACTGAATATTTATTTTTCTGTCTTTTCAGTTGTAGATGCAGGA
>VXAV01004095.1:158003-177947 GCA_013399715.1 Alectura lathami
GCCTGGTATTGTCTGGGCTCCTGCAGAAGCTGTCAGGTTATGCTGTCAAACTGCTAGGTAAGCAGCCCGCATGGGCTGTGCTGTCACAGCCTAGAAAGGTGTCCCACTACTGCTAGGAGAACTTCCATGAAGCACGAAGACTACTAATTCTCCCTGTAAAGTCCTCTCTCACAATAATTTGTGCTGTGAGCAACAGAATTAATGATGCCTGTCTTCTCACATATTTATATTTTTTTTCTAATGTCCTTCCCCAGCTCAGCTGCTCCTGCTCTTCTTATGATCCCCATAGCACCTCTCCAGGCAAGAGACACTATGCTAGAACCAGGCAAGGGCATATGCGTGTGCTGTCCAGCCAGGCAGTTAAGCAGGACGGACAACAGCAAAATTGTACTTACCATTTCCTCAGGAGGACATTCATTTCAGCCCCTCTCCCTTCCCCAGCCACTGATTTTCAGACTTAAAGAGAATTAATTACCTGTGAGACTTCTATTTGAGATTGTCTAGCAGGTTCAAAAGCCCCCAGGGAGGAGGAAGGCACAGAAAAACAGTGTGATTGCCTATGCCTTGTTTCCTTAGGAAACTGGCCTAAACACACATTCAGATGAGAAACACCAACTGCAGGCTTCCTCTGCTCTGGTCCCTCAGTCAACTAACATTAATGCTTGCACGGAAACAGAAGGGATTATAAAGAAGTTTGTTGCCAGGTAAGGTTTTCCCCTTAAAACATCACTACTGTACTCAGTCCCTTTGACTAACATCAGTACCGCTGCGATTTGCAAAAACTCACTGAGTGCATAGCTGCAGTAAGGGAATGCCCTCTCAAAACAGCTGAAGAGTAGCAGGCAGATCTGGGTGAGAAATCTGTATTTTGCTCCTCCTAAATTTTTTGCAATGTTAAGACTTTCCCACTTTAGCCAGTATGAACCCAAGCCTTTTGAAGTTAAAGGAGAGAAGGCAAAACAAAACAGTTGGCCCCAGGAGAGACCTGTCCCAAACCACTTGCTGCAAAATCTGCACAGCGCCCTTACCCCTGCCTTAAATCCCTAGTCCAATGGAAACACAACAGGGGCCTGAAGCTTAGCATTTCAGATGCATACCTTAAATGCCTTAGTGGCTATTCTCAGGTTGTACCCATGTATCTTTTTTGTTGGAGCTGTGATATCTTTGTATAAATATTTTCCCATTTCTAGATCAAAGAGTATGTGGCTTTACAAACCAGATGCCAACAGCTTCAGGTGGCATTTGGGAGACCAGAATCAAACCACTGCTTGGGAAAAAATCCCATGGAAGAGATCTGTAAATACTCATTTAAGAATACCCAGTGATACGGTACTATGTACTGCTACAGTGTAGGACTGAACTTCAAAGTCATTAGTCCAAAAAGGGCAGTGTTGGTAGGGGTAATGATCAGTAGAACCCAGTTTTTTGACCTCCAAGGTGAGAAGCTTCTTGCCTTGTAGTTATTCTAAGTCAGGTCTATCCCTTTCAGCCCAGAAATTCCATCTTGGAGCTGAACATACCTTTCTCAATAACTTTGCTCCAACTGATATGTCCCTACAAAATTTTGATTTCAATAAAGGTACCTTTTCTAACGTGATAAAATATTTAATCAGAAAAATCCCAAACCAGACTAGTCATTGGAAACCATAACAAAAACTGACGCCTTTTCGCTCTAGGGGATAAGAGCTAACACTTCTCCAGCACTCTCATGCTCTTTAGGGCAGTGCTGGAGGAAGAAGTCCAAGACGTAATTTGATTCCTCTAGGGCTGAGTGCTGTACTAGTAGCAGACCACTCTGCTGGCTCCAGATTTAAATTACTATTAAAATAAATTAGAGATTTTTAAAATAAATATTATAAGTTAGAGATTAACCACGTCACTTTATCAGGTGAACAAAAGTGTGTGCTATTTTTGCTCTAATAGGAATGCAACCATTAGATTATTTAGATTAAATGCACACAGAAACCAGAAGCAGATTTGCCATGAAACTCCCTCTCCAAACCAACAAAAACAACACTGATTTCACTGATGAGAAATGCCCCCAAATGGGAGGCAGGATGACTCGAAGTGGGGGAAAAGAAAGAGGAGTCATTAAAGTCCTTGTATAAGCTCATGTTTTTTCACTGAACCTTACATTTTATCTTTTTCTCCAATAAATTTCTATTGACTCTACTTGTAAACCACTCATTTTCACTGCAGCCATGCTTTAATTCAGAATGGAAGACACCTGAATTACATAAATCTCCAATACAAAGCAACATTTTCTGTGAGAAGTAAAAGCTGTCATGAAAAAGGTAATGAAGAAGAATAGCTTGTGCAGAGGGCTCTAATGCTATCCAGCTGCTGCTATATGGCACTTGCTGATAAGACTTTGTTTTAACTTTACAATAGGGAAAGTTTGGGAAAGGTTAAAAATCAAAATACAGGATGTAAAACTCTTTATACTTCATCTGTTACATTTCCTCTTAAATAGCATTTATTTCTTACATAAGGTAGTTTTTCAAAAAGATTGTGTGTATGTGCCCTGAGCTCTTTTTTTAATAAGAGGAGAAGCAGCATTTTAAGTTGCGCATTTTAGGCACGTTTCAGGCAGCATTCCTATTTTTGTTTGGAGATATAAAGGAAGGGATTGTGGAAGAATGAAATAACAAAAACACCATCAGAATTATGAAAAGCCCAGCATGATTAAAAGTTGTGGTCTTGGGATGTTCTAATCATAACACTATCTGTGACATGGCTACAGTCCTACAGCTTCCATTACATTGATAAAAAAGGGTTAGCTCATTCGAAATTAAAAATGCCAGGAATGGGCAAACAAAGTACTATAATTGTGCTTATTCCTCTTCACTGTTTATGCTACAGTCACTAGGACTGTGCCATTGAAAGACATTTTACCAAGAACTTCATTGACATTTCTATTCAAAACCTGATTCTTCCACAAAACTAGAGAAAGAAGTTTTAAAGATATATGTGAAAAAAAGGCATAAATGTTAAAAGGGGATAAGAGGGATAAACTTGGCTGAGAATAGCAGTTTCACAACTGAATTACTTTTTTTTTCATGTTAAGGTGAAAATGTGGTCATATGGTACCCTGTCACTAATCGAGGATGACCTCGATTAGAATCAGAACGGAAACAAAAGTGAAACTGACTACACTGTTTTTATTTCCAAGAAAGGAAAACCAGCAAAAAATGGACAGCAAAAATTGGACAAAATACGCCTAGAGAACACTTGCAGTGCTAGCGTTTCAGTGACTGTATCGTGTCTCTGAAATACATTTAAAATGAACTATCTTTTGAAGTGGCTTACCCTGTGTTGCAGTGATAAATACATACATCTCCTCCCCCACATTTTTTAATTTATAGAAGATATATAAGACAAGCAGAAGAGGCAGATATATATCTTACATGTAACAAAAAAACACAGGCTGCTGGCTGTCACCACAGAGCCATGAGAAGCCCCATCCTGCCCTTGCTGTGCACGTGTAGCAGCTCCTTCGAGTTCACCATGAGGGCTGAGGGAGAGCAGACCTCCAGGAACAGAGCAAACCACGCTCCAGAAAGGTTAGCCTGCAAACTCCTTCACACGGTGTGACTGTTTCCTGGGAAGCCAAACTAACCTGTTGATACTATCCTCTAAAGCAGTTTTATTAACCTTGATGACAGTCAGATGTATTTCCAAACACCGAAGTCGACATCAATAATCTCTGAATCAAGCACTACTAACATCTCCCTGGGGAGAAGTGGGAAAACGCTCTCGTAAAGGCTCTTAATGGCAAACCTCTGCTAGCAATTATTTTGAAAGACAATGAACATTTGGCAAAAAATGAGGCGGCTTTGTTGAGGCAGCTTAATGATGTAGGAGCCAAAGAGTTAAAGAGAAGCCGCTAAGTTGTGCGGGCCGTCGAAACCTTCCTGTTGGGAGTTCCTCTCACAAGGAGTGGGAAAGGAACTGTATTAATAGCTATTGCTGGGCTACGCTTTCCCACAGGTCTGGACAGGATCTCCGCAGCGGCTTGGGCCCTTCTGAAAGGAAGACCCGACACTACCAGAGACGTTGGAAACTCTGGGCCTCATAAGGAGGAAACAGGAGGGCCTGAAAGACAAGCCAGGGCCTGTGCCATGCTTTATGACTGCCCACAGCCTCACAGGAGAAAAGGGGGCTGGGGCATGAGAGAAACAGCAAGAAAGAGGAAGAGGAGAGGGCAGTGAGTGAGCAACAGCAGCGCTGATGCCAATGACAGGTAGCAGTCGCTTGGAGCCCTCTCGAGCAAACCTGCTCAACCCCCGAGGACCTGAGGGAACATCCCGTCACAGCAGGAAGCTCGCCGATACAGGAAAGGATTAAAAAACCCAAGAACCCTCAAAACAAACAAAAAGCCCCTAAATAAATAAATAGCGTTTCTCAAGTTTGTTACGAATCACCTCATTTTACACGCTTGAGTCAAGGTTGTTTTTCCTCAGAGTTCTACCTCTGGGACTCGGAGGCAAGCGATAGCCTGAAAATACGAACTGTGTACTCTCTATTACACCAAGTAGGAGGATTCTGCCAAAAAACATAGAAAAACCTGCAAGCACACTGGGATTTAGTTAAACTTATTCATGCTGACAGTAAGTCCCTTTGTCTTTGCCCCAGCTTACGTTACTGCTCACGTACAGTACTATCAGTCCAGTTAACTCAGCTCCAGCCGGAAGGAACGAGATCAGCAAAAAGACTAACTGCACCCTGCTGCTTTATAAGGGGGGTCAGGCTTTGGGGTCACCCCCCATCTCTGACATCTCTGGTCAGCTGGCACATAAAGAACAGCCTAAGACTTTTTGCAAGAAGTTAGGATGTTTCTCAACACCAGACATACATACCTGCAGTTATATTTTTATTCATGGCAATTTCTCATGATTACACAAATTCGGCTTGGTCTACATTCTTTCTTTCATACCCTAAATTAATAAAACCTGCTTGGTGTACATTTAAAAAATTGTGTTTGTCATACATGTGAAAAGGCATTTGCCTTTCCACCCAAACAGATTATCCTATGTAAGCTGAACATGATTACAACAAATCTTTGGTGACTAAAAACACCAAATGGACTGGAATGAATGGGACAGCAGGCAGGGGCAGAGAAACTACTCTTTCAAATTTCTCAAGATAATGAGGTCTTAGCTACAGAAATTACTTGCTTTGAAAACAGGATGTGAATTATTTTGGGGGGCTACCACACCACTTGATTAAACACTTCAAATCTCTTTGTTCTCTTCCAATATTAAACAAAGTCCTCACCTCTGCACCCAAATCTTTCAAATGAATCTTTGTTCCAGCCAGACCTTGTGCTAAGCACCTACTTCTGCAGGCAAATATAAAACAGCTAATGAGCAGTGAGTCCTGGTGAGAAAAAAAAAATTGTGTCCATATTCAACACTTAAAGTACAAAACAGCAATTTTTCTAATTAATAAATCCTGTACTAGATATTTCACTCCGGTAACAAGACTGGAGTGCATCAATCACCAGTATGTGAAATGATGCAAATTATTAATCATGGTTTTAAACATATCTTGAGAACTTTTACTAAAATATGCTCTATTAGTTATTAGTAGATTAACGAGGAGAACTTACTAAGAGAGGATCATTCAGTTGTAAAAATCTGCTTGGGAACAGGGACAGGGAAAGAGTGGAGTTTGTCACAATCATTAGATGTAGACACTTCTCTGATCTGTTGCTTTCCAGATGTAATATAACAGAGAAAAAGATCTTATAAGGACACTTCAATATTAGAACTTAAATTCTCTTTACATTCAACTTCAAGAAAGAGGTGAATACAAGAGGACAATGTATCGTGATTACATTTGCTTCTCAGATCCAAGCAGAAACAGCCTAAGGATGTTTATTTTAAACAGTGAAATGCCGAGTGAAGTAAAATGAAGTCACTGTAATGATTAGTGGGCTCTTTTTCCCTTTAATATGCAGAAGATTTAGCTTTGCTTGGTATTGTGATGTCTATGAGTAAGCAATCATTCTACCTATTACTATTATGTTAACAACTGTAAACCACCTACAATTACTAGCATGATCCCTAACCTCTGAGAGGTGGTAATCCAGTATTGGTTGTTAGCTGTCAAATTTATTTCCCTTTGGTGAAATATACCCTGGATTTAATTACCAGTCATTCTTGATACTTTATGGAGTTGAGCTCAAGTACTGTGGCTCTGACATTTAACCCATGACCCTTAAATATTTACCAGCTTTACTGGTTGTGTACAATTATCCCTTCAAGTATATCTCAGATCCATCATCCTGCCCATGACTTACTACTCCAGTCATTCTAAATCAGATACATCTTCTCCCTCCCAATGAAAGGGGATTGTTTAATTTCCACTCTAAAAATAAAAATACACTGTTGAGCTGAATTGTGTGATATGGTCAGCATCTGCTAACTGCACTTTTATTGCATTAGAGGACGACTTGTATCAGAGGGACAATAAACTCAGTTGTGTGCAACGTTTATTAACAGGAGCATCAAACAAGATTTCTGTTACCGATTATGGTTTCAGTGTTCCTCTCTGGTAACAAGAGTAGAGTGCAGGGTGAAGAACAACAATCTCTGACATGCTTAAATGATGACACCAAGCCCACACAAGCTCTTCCGTGAGGTCAAGTTCCCATGGGTGAGAAGATGACAGTACCAGGGAGTAGCCATACTTCAAACAACACAAAGAACTTCACAGAGTTAATGCTTCTCCAAGTTGCAGTAACTCCTCCAGATGCCTCCCTGCAGCACATGGGGAAGAGGCAGCTGATGGCCCTCGAAAAGCCTCCAGTGCAGGGGGAAGAAGTAATATGCATCCTCCTAGAGGTGAACTCCACCCGTGAGGACTCAGGTTTGGGAGCAGCATTTCAAGCAGATACCTAGGGCCCTTCTGTGGCCCCTGGAACTTCCAGGTTCTCTGCAGGACTGCAGAGACAAAATTTGGTACAGCAAAATCCTACACAATGGCCTGGTATGTTGTGCTTCCCCATAAAGATTTTTGAGAGTCAGTACAACATAACCTTTGCTTTAACTAAGATGGATAGGCAGTTACTAGGTAATCTAAAAACTTCCTTCTTTGACGCAGGCAGCCAAGTTTAAGACACAAAGACCCCTCTACTTCCAGTGTTGCTACAGCCTAATCTAAATTAAAGAATGTGGTCAACAGCAGAGGGAAACACTGCTCAGCTGTAAAAAGGCATTTTAAAGTTTAACATGTGGCAGTTTGCAGCGTTTGCATACGTGCATACATATACCTAACTTCACAAACAGAATCTGCGCCTAAAAAGATTTACCATTACCCTTGATTTTACTCAGTATGAGTTATTACCTCGAGGGGAAAGCTTGCATGGCACAGCATCAACCATATACACAAGTCATTGTAGGAGCAGAGCCACTGACACACACAAGAAGATTTACAAGTAGTGTTCAGCAGACGGATGTGCTTCATAACATGCCTGTACCACAGCTGATCAGCATCTTGGCTCTAAAGTGTACAACTGTTGGTCTCGTTAGCCCATCTACCACTGAGATGCATTAAAATAATTGTTGAGGGCTTGCTTGAGTATTTCTTTCTAGTATTTTCATGGTCTGGGGCTCCATCCTATGAATTCTTATTCTGAGTGAGGCTTATGTTAGCATTTGCAGGAAGGCTTGTTCAAAGCGAGGGATTTGATCCTGTAAATACTTGCAGTTTCTTAACTGTACATATGAAACATACATGTACTTTCCTACTTCCCAGACTATAGAATGTGGGATGAAATCCCAGAGCAATACCTTAAAATACCTCTGAAAAGGTACATACACAATGCACATTTTGTCAGTGCAGATTCCTAATGCTTCCTTCTGCATGGTAAAAACGTAGTATCAAATACAATGAAATTCCTTTGAAGCCATATAGTAAGAAAGAAAAATAATACTAAATCAATACAGTAAAAATCATCTTGTTTTACAGTTTTTTAGACTTTACTGTGGATTTCAGAAATGACTCAAGGGAGGAATGAATAATCACTCTCAACAGAGAATCTCTGAGTCTGAATTCTGTGGTACATTCCAGCGATGCTGAGTAATCATTTTTGTTTTCCTTTGTGTGTGTATGCACACGTGTGCGTGTTTGAAGGCCCTGAGGCATTTCATTTACCTATATATTTAGGTAAATGAAACTAAAAAGCAAACATAATATATTTCTTTATGAGAGAAATACAAAATTAAAGTGTTTTTGAATGAGATACCGCCTTTAGAAGTACAAATTATTTGTATGCATTATCTAAACTAGCACACTTTTTTAAAATACATTGTACAGAGTGCAAATTACTTTACAACATTCTTTTTAAATTAAACCTCTTCTGGAAGTAAGATAACTACATGGAAAATATTCATTCAACTTGCAAACTTCTGAATATGTTTTTTGGAGGCACTTGTTTTCTGAGGGGAAAGCAGCAGGGCTCAGCTGTACCCTCATAGCTACTGATCAGCTGTGGTGAAGGAATATTGCCAAGCTCACCTGTCAAATTTGGCACACTGATAGAGTAGTTTAGCATTGCATGGCTCAAGTGAATCTGCTCTCTATCTGCTGCTACAAGTAACTACACTGTAAGACAAGGTTCTAATTGCAGGGTGTACTTCAGAAATTCAAGAAGATCCAAACAACTTTGGCTGCACTTCATGCTACTTTCATTGCACAAGAATTCAACATGTGAATGACACTTATATCTATGGGAAAAAATAAAGCCAAACTAATAAACTTACGCCTTTTAGATTTCTCTGAAGCTAAAAATACATCTCTCTCTCTCTCGAGATAAAAGGAAAAAAAGAATACAAATCATATTGTGTTTGTCAATTCAACGCATGCTTATTAGCATGTGTTACAACACATTAAAAATGAAAAAAAAAAAAAAAGAATCCTTCAGCCACAGTTTCTAAAAGGATTTGTGGGAACCAATACATACAAAATTCTTACCCGTGAGGGAGGAGAGAAAAGACATACACCTAAACAGAATACATAAACTTCTGCACAAATTAAAATCCAAGGAGAAAACTAACTAAAATCTTTTTTTGTTCAGGTACAGAAATTCCACATTTACAGATACAAAACTACAAGAGGCTGAAACTTAAAATATCCAATACACATAACACGAAAGAAATAGCATCCAACTCACATAATGATTAGAGAATTACAGAATAATTGAGGTGGTAATGGACCTCTGGAAGTCATCTAGTCTAAACTGATCTAGTCACATATTGGCTATTCAGACACTTTCCTCTATCCTGCTGTTTTCTGTTGGTTCTCTTGAATCCTTCTGTGCTACATGAATCTTCTGGCCTGTCTTTTACACTTCTCAGGAAAATTTACAGTGCGACTGTTTTTCTGGAGGTCTAAGAGATGCTTCAGGCATAGGAATACAGGTTCCGATATGCATACTCTTTTTTTCCTGCAATTTCTGAATTCTCCATATAAATATATTTATGGAACTACTCATATTCAAAACCATGTTCCAATGCTTCTTTTCTTTTCCCAATGTGGGCGTAGTCTTACTAATGACTGTAGAAGAATGAATTATTGGCAATCCTCTTGCAGAAAGATAGCTCCCAGAATACGACTTTCATTTGCCAAGTTTATAGTGGTTCTCAACATGCTACACCACAGATGTTTCAGAGACAGTTTAGCTGTTCAGTCAACTGTCTCCATCCTAGTACCGCTCTGCAAGACACTTCAGCAGCAGATTGAGAAACAAAACCTAATGACATGCAGAGTATTTGCAATGTCTAAGCAATGAGCCACTGCTGACAGCACACGCTGAATCAGGTCTGTTATCAAAGGCAGCAGAAACTGCTGCCAGCTTGGATTTGCCTTGGTCCACCTTACCCTTGCTTCTAACGCACATAAAATTCACTAGTTCTGCAAAGTGTTCTGCATTTCTACAGTAAGAGAGTCCATAAATAGGTGATTTACTTAAGTAAATCTCCAGAGTATGAGAAAAGCATTTTGATGAGTTAAAAAAAAGATCACTTAAATACATATCAGTTTGTCTATNAATATATATTTAAATAAAATATAGCTATAATATAAATATAGCTATATTTATCATAGCTATAGCTATGATAAATCATAGCTATAGCTGTGCATTCAAACTTCAGTTATAAAAATGTAAACCATACCATGTTTTGTTCTTTACAGCTGGAAGAAATTCTTAACTGAGATCAAAAGTAAACAGTATTGCAAGACCTGAGTCTGGATAGTACACAGAGCAATAGCTCTGCAACTAAGAAGCGTCCATGTTCATTACAGTGATATATTAATTAACCTTTCTTACATTTAAATGAATTACTTCATGGTGATCAAAAGCATGAAAAAAGGCATGGTGTCTCCAACAAAGATACACTTTGGATAGCATTTCATTTTAGCATTAAGACTGGCAACTGAGAGACTCTTACCTCTTCATGCTTATCTCAGAGTTGAAGCCAACTCTGAAGCAATCACAGACCTACACAGCATCTTGAGTGACACACGGATGTCATAAGAAACATATGGATCTGCTCAAACTTCATTAAGAGCAAGAAAATTTTCACCTGTGTGTTTCCACAAGGTTTAAACTTCTAGCAAATGAAGCCACAGAAAAGATAACGTGCTGTGTGAAACCTGTCAATGTGGGTAGAAGAAGTGGAGAAATCATGAGTGAGGCAATGTCCTGCTAGTCTTCAACCAACCTAAACCAGTTTGTTCTCCACAAGTTTCAGGGCAAACCAGGTTGCCACAGGCTCCTGCCGGGAAACACAGGTCTCAGAATCAGCTCAGACCTGCACTGACTAGCATAGACAGAGAGATGGGGAAGAGGAGAGGGTGTCCTCCGTTGCTCTGGTGTGCAGTTTGTCTTGTGATTGTCACCACTACTGATACTGCATATTAGGCAGCAAATCTGAAATGTTGGTTCTCGCCATTTAGCCTCTGAAGCCGTATGTATCAAAGCTAGAAAAGGTCAGGGGGCAATGTCTACAAGTACTTTTTCTAAAGATTAGTTTTACAAACATTCTCTGACATCCATAGCACCCAACCACATTTTGGAAGAGATCATGAGGCAGAGAGCACAGGTGTGTGGATCAAGGCTGCATGCTAAATGCAATGAGTTACAAAACTCAGCATTTCACCATACAGGTATCGCTGTCTGCTTGATGTTTCACTCCTGTTCCATATCCCACGCTGCAAATGACTCCAGAGGGTAGCTCTACCCCTCACCGCTCCGTAACAAAAAGTCAGCCAACAAACACAAATATAGCACAGAGGAACAGGCTTTGGAATTGGTGCTGCTGTTACATACTGACCATTTTATAATTCTTGGCAAAACCTGTTGTCTCCAAGACATCATAAGGAAATACCCCCCAAATTCTTGTGCCTTACAACATATCCTTATCTGCTAAACAGACCAGGAATTATTTTCTGGTCTGAATTCAGTTTTCTAAATGACTATTAAAATGCTCAGTTACCACAGAATCTGACTGAAATGACAGATTATTACAAGGTCACTAAACAGCTCATTGTGAACTTCCTGATATTTTATAAACTAGGCTGCCTTCACATATTGTGACACATGAACGATTGCAAAACTCCTCTCAACAAAGAACTTTTCAAGGCCTTTTCTCTTTAGCACTAGAAGTGCTTGGAGGGAGACAGTGTTCTCCGAAAAATACGAGGTTTAGTTTTCACAATGAGGAAGCTGAATCTTAAAGAGCTTTTGTCCCTACTGCAAAGCCTCTGAATGTAGAGTGAAGCTGGCTAGAATCCCCTGTAAGTGATCCCTGGATGAAGCCATAACACACATTACAATGCACTTCTTCTTAACCCTTCTACCCTCTCCATGCTCTGTATTCTTGTTAAATTCCTCCAAACCAAATCAGGCAAGTGACAGCAAATCACTTCTCTGCCCTTTCAACTGTATCAGAAATGAAGAACTTCTTGTCAAAAATCACTATGTACAGTGGTTGGACATTCCTGTGCTAAGAGTGTTCTCCATTTTAAGTAAGAGAGGAGCCTCTCTAAAGCCAAAATGTCTTCCCTGAGTGTTGTTTTGTCATCTAGGCTGATAATGGCTCAAAACGCTAGACAAACTAGAAGGTTGTTTTGTTGTTGTTGTTTAGTAGTTTAGTTGGATGCAAATGTCACTAGTATTTTCTGTTTTCACTACAGATAGTTAGATCCTGACATGGTGAAATGCCCTATTTTATTGCTCCTCTGTCATTATAAAAATCAAAAAATAAATGCCAGAACTATGCCTATGTGTCAAGTGATACTTTCATCTTGGTCAGTTTTCAATTAATTTACAATACTGTTTTGTTTATCAGAGTTGGAGCTGAGCCAAGCCCTCAGTACATCTGATGAGCCTTACAATAACCCCAAATGCACCTGTTAATTTTGCCTCCGGGTAAACAGTTGAAAACTCCTCAGCTATTTCCTCAAGTTGGGTGGAAACAAAGAAACATGAGATTAAAAAAAAAAAAAAGTCTAGATTAGGGAATTGGAGATGCATTAATTTAAGAAAGGAACAGGGTCAAACTAGGGGCTAGGAGGCTAATAAGCACAGAGCACACAGCAAGAAAGCTCACAGCAGGGTAAGAGTTCACTTAATTTATTCAAGCGATCTATTCCAGACGCAGTAAATGATACATTATTGGATCCAGACCTGCAACTGCTTACTAAGACCAACCTCACTTAAGTGTCATTACCCTCCCCTTTAGAAATATTGCTATTACCCAAACCTGTTCACAGTGAGGGCTTTACTCAGCTGGCAATCCACTAACTTTTGTTCTTTATGATGCTCCCCCTAATTCCCCCTCTCTGCTGTGGGAATTAGGCATAACAACCACCATGCTAACCGCAGAACACCCAAGTTGATCCAACTCTATGAGATTTTTAGTACTTTATTACACCGAAAACCAATCCCATGGATAGCAGACTATAAACAACAGCAAATGCTATATCAAGCAAGTAGTAAGTGGTTAAGGACTTAGAGATTTCCTAGGAGGTTTCAATTAATCAAAGTCCTATTCATACAAATTAGTGAAGCTAGAAAAAGAAAGCAGAGAAACAATTTTCCATTATCATGGAAAATTTGAAAGGGACTTCAAGCTTATGCCTTCTTTGAACAAAAGAAATAAAGGGCAGATGGTTTTACTGTAACAGATTGGATTTATTTTTATTTTTATTTTTTCCCTACTAAACTACTATTAATGCATTTATTAAACAAGAACATAAAGGAGCACTTTAATGATATCAAACCTTTTCAGTAGCTGGCTGGTGATGTCATTAAGAATATCATCTCATTCAGCTATTGGGTTATGCAAGATTTCAGAATACACTACAACTGTATGGCACAGAGACAGCAAGTACAGGCACTGCGAAACATGAAAGGCACAAGCTTTTGCTTAGTGGGACTTACTGTAGCCCTTGGAAGCCTTGCACAGCTACACATTAAAGGCTACTTCTACCTACCTGTCTTCCCATCCCAATAAGACAACTGCATAACTCCAGCAGTAAAGTTCTTACGCAGACAGAAGGCTAAGTCATCCTGGAAAAAGATAACTGCTGCAAAACTGACAAAAGTTCCTCCTATCCTTCCAGGCCAAAATGAAGTTACACTTAGCTTGACACCAAACATGCAACAGCTGAAAGAGTGGGGAAATACAGAAGGTTCTGTTTTGCAAAGACTTAATTGGCTGAAACTCATCTCTTCTGCCATTTGCCTCCCCTGTTTGTTAACTTCCCACCACTAATAGCTTTTGCAAGCTGCTTTGCATTTCTCACTAGGAGCAATCAGTTCTTTATCTCTGCAAATTAGCGCCTTTGGAAAGAAAACAGTATTGACAGACTGCTCAACAGAAGCCTTTTGCAGGAGTGTTATGGATTTTTCAGTTCCTCCCAGAACCAACTGCAATGCGAATGGCAAGGCAGTGTCAGCCCCTATGCTATTTTAACTGTAGCAAAAGACTGAGGACACCACAGTTTTTTCTGTCCTCTTCATAAGGATTAAAAGAACATACCAGAAAGTCCCCACCTTTTTAGTCATTTTCCTGTATTTTTTCCCTGCCATAAAGGTTCTATTCATTACCCTCAAGTGCTTTTGCAACAAGTTAACAAAAAGCAAAGTTTGGGTCATAGTCTGAACTTTCAAGATGATGCTGATCTAGGGGTTTAGGTTGGGATAACCTAAAGAAGAGAAATCCCAAAGTAGGATTTCTATCTGTCTCAGAGAATAAAAATTAGAAACAACAAGCTGTAGGACTTTGCTTTGAACACCTCTAGGTGACAGCATTAACAACTGGAGTGCTGGTGGCAATCTGCATTCCAAGCAGTTCTATTCAAAATGATTATATTCAAAGCACTGCCAATACAAGCCTTTAAAAAACAACTCCTCTGCAAAACCTGTAAAAATGTTCAAAACTGCAGTTTTTAGATTCTTTTTGCTTGTTACTTTTGATATTTTTTCTTTTTTTTTTCTTTTTTTTTTTCTTTTTCTTTTTCTGGGAAGTCTCAAGGGTTGCAAAGCAAAAAAGCTGAGATCTTGAGGCGATCATGTAGCTCCAGGAGCTGGAGCTTTAAGAAAACACTAGATTTTACAAGACTCTCACTAAAATCAGGAGAGCTGGAAACGCTGTGTGAGGCTTTGGTTTCTCTTTACATGAAGTACAGAAGAAAAACAGCACATTGAAAAAGGTGATTAGATCCACCAGTCAGATTTATAAATGTAAGAGAGCTTAAAATACTCAAAATATATTAGATGTAGTAAATATTCTTTATCAGCCTGATATATCTACTGAGTATTAAAAAAATTAGAGTATCATATACCCAGATCCAAACTAAAGATATTCATTTAAAAATCCCCTGAGTTTGTACAACTCATGTAAGGTGAATATTTAATTTTAAATTATTTTTCTGTTCTGGTATCAGTGCCAACTCTCCCCAGCCTCTTAACATGATTAGCAGCAGACAATGCCACCACTGTTTCCAGAGCAAGGACACAAGCTAGGAACAAGTAATATAACAAAGCTGTTCGTGGCTCTACAGTTAAAGGTTATGTCAGCATTTTCATGATAGAAACCCTGTTTCAGAGGTCAGTAACTCTGTTGGAAAAGCTCACTCCATTTAGAAACTTGGCACGGAGGGTTGCAGCCATTAGACATATTCTTTCAGTAAAACTTAGCTATGCGCATGTAACTCTGTATATATATATTGTGGGTAGCTACAGTGAGACCATAATTAAGGGTGCAGAATGGTCTCATCTTAAAGCGGGATTCTGTTTCCTCTCTAATGTTCCGACACACTGTGTGATATGAAAATTGTTAGGTCAGGTCCAGGATTAGGACAGCTCACAGCAATGTGAACTTACTCGATCGAAGGGTCCTTATCATACAACTTTGCCTTTTGCCTCTCATAATCTGTTTTTCTAAAATGTGTTATTTATGGAAATTAAAAACAATTCACTAACAGGGCTATGGAGATGAGTCAACACTGCATGACACCCTGTCCTGGTTTGACTGGGACAACTTTAATTTTCTTCCTAGTAGTTGGTATGGTGTTGTGTTTTGGATTTAGCATGAAAATAACGTTGACAGCACACCAATGTTTTAGCTGTTGCTGAGCAGTGCTGCAGAGAGCCAAGGACATTTCAGGTTCTTGTCTTGTCCTGCCAGCAAGGAGCTGAGGGTGCACAAGGAGCTGGGAAGGGACAGAACCGGACAGCTGACCTAAGCTGGCCAAAGGGATGTCCCGTTCCATATGGCCTCATGCTCAACAATACAACTGGGGGAAGTTGGCTCCAGAGACCCCCACTGGCAGGTGTTAAGCAATTGCACTGTGCATCACTTTTGTATATTCTTTTACTGCCATTCTTCTTATTATTTCCCCATCAATTTCTGTCCCATTAACCTTATCCTTATCTTTTTTCCAACTGTCTCCCCTACTCCACTGAGAGCGAGCAAGCAAATGGCTGTGTAGTGCTTAGCTGCTTGCCAGCTTAAACCACAACACACCCAAGCCATTGAAAACAGGGCTAATATCTTTATTGGTGACCTGGAGGAGGAGATCCCTTATCAGATTTGAAGACGACACCAGTTTATATGTTCTGCCATTCGGAGAGATCTGGATAGGCAGGAGGAAATTCAACAAGGACAGATATAAATGGGACAGACTAAGCAACTGTTGCAGGACAGCCTGGCTGGACAGCTCTGCTGAAACAGTCCTTGCATCCTGCTGGCCAGTAGGCTGAACATCAGTCAGCACCATGCCCTGGCAGTGTTGAAGGCTAACAGCATCCTGGGCTATGTTAAGAGTCCTACAGCCAGTCAGTAGGCTGTAGGTTCCTACAGATCAAAGGAAGTGTTAATTCCCCTTTACTCAGCACTCATACTACATCTGGAATGCTATATCCAGTTTTGGGTCCAACAGCATAAGAAAAATGTTGAAAACTGAAGTGAGTCCAGTGAAGGGCTGCCAAGATGGTCAGCAGGAGCTGGGCAAAAATTTGTGTGATAAGGCAAGACAAACAGTGGAACAGGTTACCAAGGAATTTTGCAGTCTTTGTCCTTGGAGTAAAAACCTCCCAACTGGACAAAGCACTGAGCAGCTGGGGCTGAAGTCAGTGCTGACTCTGCCCTGAGTTCGAGGTTGGACTGAGACCTCCTGAGATCCCTTTCAACCCAATGACCCTCTGACTCTGCTTTTTGAAATACACCAGTGGGACTGGGAAGTCACCATCCTGACACACCAAAGAAAATCATGGTCTTCGGGTCACAGACACAACGATCTCTCTCTTTATCCTCCTCCACAGGGTTTCAGATCTTGATGTTTAAGGTGCTGCAAGGTGGTGGATGAACTAGTGCACAAGTGCTACAGCCATCAATGCATGTCTGTCCATTCACTGATCTACGCTTTTGACTTGGAAATACTACATTCAGTACTAAGGACGGAAGGTGATTCACACTTCCCAACTTTAAACACCTCAGTTTCATCTCTCCAACTTTCCTCTACAGTCAAGTGGATGAATCACACCAGGTCCCTGGTTTAATGTTTTAAATCACTATGTGGATGATAGTCTTTGTCCTTCCATCAAGTAGGGAGGGGAACACAGGGAGGAGTCACAACTTGATGTTGTGAATAACACACAAGCCTTTATCCTACGTGTTCTACAAGTCAGTGCTTACACAGGTAACAGTTCCACACTTGAGTACGTGTCTCTCCTTCTATCTCCTTTATCTGGCCAGGGACAAACTTGTTAGGCTCCTCAACTCTGGGTCCGGCAGGCAGTGTTGACATGCAGCTTCATGAGACACGAGGCAACATTCATTGAGGCAACAGGTACATTAGCCAGCAGGCTAATTAGGGTGGTAGGAGGATTTGGTGTAGCTGTTCTTGATAGCAAGACTGAACCCCTTGATGCAACCCCAGAATTATTTACTTGCATTATTCTGGCACAGGCTGGGCTGGGTAGGCTACCTTGCCAAAGGTCACATTGTAGTAGCACACACATAAAATAAAAGGTCTCAGAGAGATGAAATGGATACAGAGAGCATTTTCTTCAAGTGGCACTGCTGGAAGAACATAGGAAAACAAGCTTGACTGTCATGACAGGCAACTGCTGCAGTACAAGTGTCTAACCATTCTAAAGATTCCTAGTGGCATCACAGCACAAAAGTTTTAGGTTGAGATTTGAAGGACAGTTATGAAATAACTTTGAGAGTATTCCTCAGGTTCCTCCCAAGCTTGAGAAGTAGCATGGGAGAAGGAGAGAGATGCTTGTCTGAAAACTTAAGAAGTGGGTGCTGAATGCAGGTGTCAGAAGCTGGCTGCAGGCAGGAGTCGGCCAGTTGATAGTGAATGAGAGATGACAGATAAGGTGAACAGATGACGTGGAAAGCATGTGAAGTGAAGACAAGTAACATTGGTTTGATGCGACAGCGGAAAAGGATTCAGTGAAGACACATGACATGTTGAAAGCAGCAAGTGAGGGAAATGATCTTCTCAGAAATATTCTGAGTGAACGTAAGTAATTTTGCACATCATGTGCACCAAGCCCAGAGAAAAGGATGCAGCCTCACTTAAGACATGAAATGATGACAGCCTGAATGGGACAAGTGAATGGCTAGAAATGAGACTTTAAGTGCAGAGACACAGCAAAATGTAGACTTAATCCAGTGCACCTCACTGTGTCCATCTCTTAGGATGGAAAGCTTCTTCAGAATTCAAAGACTGGATTTCTTTTCTCCTGCTACTGGGGAGAGGACTGTAGCCTTCTTTTTTTTACACCAACTTTCACATTATCATTGCTTCAAACATCCCTGTGATAGATCCAAGTACCTAGGTATTGTAAAGGTGAAACCTTCAATACCTAGGTATTGAAAGGTGTGAAACTTGTATTTATTTTCTTGTCAGATTTTCAGCTTTTTCCTCCAGATGTGAACACTAATTTCTTATTGATGAACTGCCAATTCATTTGCTACCATTTGTGCTTGAGTAGATGTGCACATTTTTCTTATAACTCACCTGACCTCTGAAAAGCATCATAAGCATTGCCTTTGTATCCACCCCACTGCCTGTGCACTGCGAACAAATTAGATCTGCAGAGATACACCCATATACTGCCCTCCTGCATATATGCTGGAGGGTGCAGTAGGACAAGCTGTTTGGGCTCTTGCTGATCCAAATACTCAATGCTCATCATTCCTCTCTTTCCTTTTCTACCCAGGCCTGCAGTTTCCCTCAGATCCACTGGTTTAATTGTCTGTTTAATAAACAGGATTATGTTGCATTTTGAGATTTCAAAACCAAAAAAAAAGAAAAAGGTCGTTCCAATTATTTCAAGAGAATTACTCACAATAGTTTGGACAAGTATGTGATGAAGCTTCTGCAGTTTACGTCAAATACTTTAAAAGACAGCAAAAGACTACTTTCTGACTGTTCATTTCAGCTACAAGAGATTAGGAAAACATAGAAAAAAAGCAAAACATAGCTGAGTTCAATTTTCTTAGGTATTCCATATAATCATAACAATTTTTAAAAAGCTAATAAGCTCTGTTTACACCAAATGTTGCAACACTGCAATATTTTTAGATTATTATTTGTCATGCTTGTAACATGACAAGATCTTTCCCTGAAAAGAAGCTATAAGCCATGCAGTGTCTCCAACACTTGATCCTAATTTAACTCAATTCTAGAAATATAATTCTTTTATGGTACAGAGTCAAGAGGTTGATGTGGATACACAATACATGTATTTCTTTTTCTTACCATCCACATAGAGTAGAACTTATATTTCAGCTTTAGGAAATGACTTCCTAATCCTCCGTGATAACAGCCAGTCAAAAACAAAACTGAGGAATTGTTACTATGATAGATTACTTACTATCCATTCAAAACAGCAAAAACCTGCACACAATAATGTCTCTGTATATATATGTGTTATATAGACACACCCTAAAATTAAAAATTACTATTCTGATGCTTTTATAAAATCCAGGTACTAGGATTTTCATGCATTATTTGCGGAATATCAACACCACCTACCTGAATCAGCTATAGCAGAAACCAAATAGCCGTTCCTCATGTGCAATGGTTCTGTCTTCCCAGCTGCCAATATTAGAAAGTTTGAGCAGTGTGTTCATTGCTGTATGGATGCACCTCTGTCCGTAATAAGGGAGTTCAGGTTTAGTTGTGGTCATTTTAAAACAGTAGACACTTAGCTGAGAAACTAAGCATCTAATAAAACCGGCATGCCTAGGAAGTACACAAAAATATTATCCTTTCTCTACATATGACTGCTTTATCAGCTATACTAAGTCCTTCTTTGTGCACCGCAGCAAAAGAATTGAGGAGCCTGATGAAAGGTATGAGAATAAAAGCCATGTGTTTTACTTGTGTGGAAGCAGACAACACGTGTCT
>VXAV01004095.1:204790-219334 GCA_013399715.1 Alectura lathami
AAAAATTTAAAAAAATAAAAAAAAAAAAAAAAAAGAAAAAAAAAAGCATTTAAGCCATATTCTGTATAGAATTTCTCAAATGTGTATTCATTCAGCACCTTTGGCCACAAGCAGTTTAAGGAATCTGTAATAGAAACTACAAGACATTCAAAGGCAAGAAGATCATGAATAATGATTTGTTAACAAAACTAAGCATTCAAAGGCAAACAAGGCTGCTGCAAAGTATACAAAGCCAAAAATTCATAATTCTTAAATAAAATGTATAGCTACAACTTTGTTCTAAACTTTTTTTTTTTTTTTTTTTTTTTTTTTTTTGAAACATTTTAAAAACACCTCTTTTCNGGGGGGAGGAAAACATTTAAGAAACGTCCTTCTACACCTAGATTTTAAAATGAATTGAGTTTATAATTTAACACAATTTCATTCTACCCTCACACCGTGTCTTTCAGAATACTATGCTGCACTGTGCAACTACCTGTCTTGAATGAACACACAAAACCCAGCTATGGTTTGTTTCTGTTTCCGTATCAAAACACCCCTGGTATTCAACATGACACATTTCATCTTTTACTGAGACAAGCTCACTGGAGATCCCATTTCAGAAGCACCAGAGGTGAAGCAGCCTCCTCGTTTCCTTTGGCCATGTGAACATGAGAAAGAGAGCTGCTGAGAGTAAAAAGCCAAAAACGGAGCTGGCAAGATCTATGACAAGCAGCTGAAAGAGGGACCTTGGGACAACAATGCCGTCATCAGTGTCTAAATTTTTTTTTTTTTCCTTTAAAAAAAAAAAAGCAACCAACAAACCAGCTCTCACATTCTTTCCTCATGACAAATAGCTGTTTCCAGAGGTCCCCTCCCACTCCTCCCTCACTGTCTACACAGCAGCCTTACTCCACACGTCTGCCATATTCTACTTTTTCATGTAGTATTTTCTTCCCCTCGCACTCCCTCCCATTTCCCGTGTCTATTTAAATACACCGTGATGCTCACGCTGCTCAGTCTGCTACATGGAAGCAAAAATCCCTTCAAGACAGAACTTGCAAGGATCTCCTCAAGGAGGACCTGCAGGACTGGGGCTCAAGAGAATGGGCAGCACATAAAACAAACAAACAATTAATTTCATGATCTAAGGCATTTGCACAATCAGTAATTGCTTCCCACACACAGGCATTCTTCAGAAACAATTCAGTAGTAGGTAGCTTGCACTGAAAGCTTGCTGAGTGATGAGGAGATCTCTAAAACATCTGGGGATGTAATTGGATGATGAGCACTTTTGAAAACCTGTCCACAGTACTTTTCCCTCCCTGAAAAAGTGCAGACTATCTGCAAATAATTTTGAAGACGTCGATTCCCACAGAGTTAGCTGCATGGGTCAACTTCGCAAAGATGACACTGAAGTTAACAACTAGTATGAGTCAGCTGTTCCCAAGTGTCAATTGCCCCAGCACGTTTGCAGCAACGTACTAGATGTCCATATAATTGAGATTACATGGAAAAAAGCTCAGTGATCTCCCTGCTAGACATTTTTGCAAAATTACATTTTTTCACTGAAGGAGGAAGTTATCTAAGTCTTTTACACCGTAATAAAAATGAGCATGCACACAGCACAACAGCCAGAGTCTCTTCTCCCTAGGTGCCACAACCAGCGTACGTATTTTTGGTCTACATAATACTTCCATCCGTAATCCTGAAGAAATAAAACTACGGAAATATTTAAGATCATCTTGCTGTAGCATATCATACATTCCTAGGCTAATTTGTTTGAACTTACACATGAGAGAGAAGAAATTTTATTTTTAACTATGCTTTATTTTAGAAATAGTGATTTCAGCTGTCATCATCCTTTACCATGAAGTTCTATACTTGTGACAAAAGGCTTTTTTTTTGATTGAGGACAAAAAAACTAGGCATGTGCTTATAACATTAGGCAAAGGCATAAATTCATTTTACTGGAAATGCTCATCTACTTAATAATACCAGATTTATTTATATATCTATATATATAAAATCCCTCTGCCCCCCATATATAGATGTTGACATGTAATTGCCATGACTCCAAACTTCAGTTTGAGCCTCCAGGACCTCCTAAAATAACGATGCCTGAGATCTGAGAGGGAGCGTAAGCTTTAGAAGGCAAAGAAGGACAAAAATGTGCATGTGGTGAAGGTAATGATGCATACAGACATGCATTGGAAGCTATTAGTTAAATTGTCAGTGGCAAGCATTGAGAAATCCCTTTCCCTTCCTTTGGAAATCAAATAACACTTCCTAACTAAAAATATCCCATGGACCAGATTTTCCTTTCAGTGCTGCTTTCTAATCCTACCAATATTTGAAAAGCGTTGGGGGAAAAAATTCCACACATAAAAACGTATGAATGCATCTGAGGATGCTCATATGAAAAAACTTGTTTTTCTTCCTCTCCCTCATGATGGCTTCTCTTTCACTTCCATTAGACTCAAAAGATATCTGCCTCTCCTTACCTCTGCTAAGCTGTAAATGAGCTATTTAAAACTAACAATAAAATCTTAAAAGCGTTGGTAATTTTCTGAAGGATCCTACTAGACACATCAGGAAAGAGCACCCTGTGTCTTCAAAACAGAGATGATCCATGGGACAGTGCTACGTGGGCAAAGAAGCCTTGCACTTTGCTCCCCAGTTACTGTGATCTATATACAGGACCAAAAAGTATTTACATAATCACAGCGTATACGCATACTTTTCTTCTCAGCTGCGAGAGCAGACTTTCTGCATATCGCCTATTTTGGAATCCCAGCTTGGCCAAAAGGCTTTCATTAACATGTCTGTCTCTAGAAACTGCAAGACATGCTAGAGTTTTCTACAAAAATGCAACAATAAATCCATGCTTAATCAACCCTTTGTTGAGCTGCACACACGTGGACACTGTAAAACACAACTCCGATCCAATGGCAGGACCTCTGTTCATAGCTTCTAGTTCAATGGTGTTTAAGACATGGATGTGTTGCTATTTTTTCCCCCTAGCCATGTAAATATGAACATTTGATGCCGTGGCCTTCTTGATTAGACATGCATTCTCACCACACAGCTGCAAACCTTTTTTTCCTTCCTGCTATTGCTCCCAGATAAAACCAAGCTATTTTGCCTCCATACTAAACTCAATCCTGGTCTTCACTGCCAGTTCACCTCCAGCTGCCTGTACAGAGTTTCACACTAAGCCCCTTGTTTATATCAGTACTGCAATTAAGCCCAGGCCAAGAAGAGAAGTCCCTCAGAGGGTAGCAGAAGTGCAAGGCTATGAATTGATTTTCAACTTCTGCTCCCTCACCCCTATACATCCTTTCGCCCTAGGAAAAACTCTCCAAGCAGACCTCCTTACGCCCCTACCTTTCTTTGCATGTGTTTTTTGTTTTATTTTGCTTTCAGTGGCCATTTTGGGACATTTTTCACAAGTCGAATCTCTTTTCCAAATTGGCCAGTGAAAAGTTTCAGCCATGCTGAAATCATTTCCAAGGCTAAATTGGGAAACCTGAGGCAGCTGGGCAATCTTACAGCTGGCTGAACTGTGGCTTGCAATAAAAGGCAGTGTGAATAAGGTATATTGAAGCTAAATTGGATGTGTGTGAAGGGCCGTTTATTCTGAAGGGGGGCGTGGGGGGGAGGAATTAATGAACAGAAATTAAATTAACTCAACCACGCTTTTAAAAATACACTGAAAAATACCTGACCTGCTCTGAACCTTTTAACAAAGCAGGACCTTTGGGCTAGCAGGACCAGCTCAGCTCAGTTTCATTTCCCTGCCAAAGGTACAGATTCCAGAGGATGTTCAGGACTACTTGGCCTGATAAGAAACCAGGATGACAATGGATGGGGCAGACCTTGTTTCTGTAACCTGAAGGCAATGTGGCACAAAGTCACTACTATGGGAAATCCAGAGTAAACCAATATGCAGCCCAAATACAGAGGTCATTGTGACTGATGAAAATATTTAATTAACTAATCAGCAGATACACAGAATAAAAATAAATGTGCCCTTTCATCTTTGATGCCAAAATTCTCTTCACTGAAATAAAAAGAAATCACAGTCTAGCCTGTTTCTGGAAAGCCTATTGATTAATCTTATAAATATTAATAACGTAATTATCTGGAATAATATTTTACTCACACTTTCTAATCTAATCTAGGACCTGTTCCAACAAAAGAAATATTGTATGACTATATGAAAGACTTTTAAGTGGCTGAATGCAGAAGCCAAAATCACCTCCACAGGATTTGTTTTCTTTTTTGTTTGTTGTTGTTGTTGTTTTTCCTCCCCTACAGCACAATGAAATAGTCTAACCACATCCCTGAAAAGCTGGGGACACTTCACAGATATACTTAAATCCACCACAAAAGCCACTTTGTTGTCACAAAGTTCCCTCTGAACCGTAACCAATAGTACATCTATATCTATTACAAGGGACAGTACTTTTTCTGAAGTCTTATAAATTTGTGCATGTACCTCTAGAATAACAGTATTTTGTCCCATTTTTTTTTGCCTGAGTGAGAGAGCTTTTTAGGGTGGAGTGACGGTTTGCCTGTTTCTCCTCTCTTCTTGCCAAGAGGTGCCACCTTCCCCCCAACACCTCCTTCCAGCTATGAGTCATAATATTATGAACACGATGATGGGAGAAATCAGATTTTCCATCACTCCACTGTAATCTTGACTTTGGTATTATTCATCATTCTCCCAGCCCCGATTCTAGCCACAGGAGAGTAAGTTCCTCCAAAGCCAGTCACAACAGAGGTATCTAGGGTATGTCTGGAAATAAAGATACAATTTGTGTGTCTGTGTAGTGACATTTTTCCTTCTATACTCATTGAAGATTTGCTGGGGGCAGAGGGAACTGAGTGAGTTGCAGGCATCTTGAGCCCGATCAGCAGCTAGCCAGCCTCTGTGCACGTGATCACATCAGATCTTAAAATGTTTAAAGGAACGGATACCTTATAGATATTACTGCAGGGTGAAAAATGGAATCATCAAATCAAATAAATTGGCTCATCCTGTGCATGTAAAATACACTGTAAATCAGAATGGGTAAAACTTGAAATGTCTCTCAGTGTAGATTTATCTTTGTGCATGAAATTATTCTGTAGGTGGACAGGAAGGAAAAAGAAGATGATTTCCAAGTGACTTCCCGGTAACTTGCATTTGCTGTATTCATTGGCTCCTATGGTCACTGTTGCCCAGCTGCTGCAGGCAACAAATGCTTCTAAAAACCTTATCCTCTTCCATGCCTCAAATTTAGCTTTGATGTTTTCATACAAATTTCTCAGATCAATGGGGAATTCCTGGCAGGCATTGGCATATTTGAGGACCCCCTGATATATAAACTGTTGTATATGTGGCACCCTCTACGATACGCCTAGGAAGAGGCTGAGGTAACAGGCAGTCTGCGTTGCAGAATGATTCTGAGATGAGAAAAGAGCGCATCAGTACGAAGCTCATCACCAGTTCAGTCTAGTGTGATGCTCCAGCATTTATGGCTGGAGTCCTAAGCGAACCCCTAGCCACTTTAAATACACCCCTATGCAGAAGGCCCAAAGGGTCCCACTGCCCATTTCTTTCAATTAGGCTTTTAGCACACATTATGTGTTGCGGGTGCTGTGGGACTGAAATAGTTGAGCATGAGCTCTTTTGCAGGACTGTATAAATTAGCGTTGGGAGCTTGCACTAACCACAGCTGAAGTTCCTCAATGTTTTCATGTTGTGAATTTCAATTTTCCTTCCCCTGAGTAAATCGCAGCTAAAAGAAATGGGAGTTCATAATATCCTGAGCCAAATGTAGAATTTTCCAAAACTGGAACAACCATATGCTTGGCCCTCCGCAGCATGTGCCACCAGCACATGTGCCATGGCCCAAAGAGCAGTGCACAAACTTTCAGCTTGGCCTGCCCCTCTGGAGTTTGGAAAAGGCTGCACTGCTTCCCAAGACAGAAGAGTCTGGCTGGTCTGCCTAGCTGCTATCCAGTGACGAACCCTTATCTGGTGGCTTATCGACTGAGCCAACTGCCAGAACTTCTGTGCCAACGGTAAGTTGGTATTTAATTCAATATCAGTTTATTAAAAAAAATTCCCACACAATAAGAATATAGGAGGTCTGGAAATGAGGAGCCTGCTGGCATAACAGAGACCTTTGAGCCCCAGCTTCTGGAAGAGGCATGGTGCCTGGGAGGGAGCCAGGGAGGCACGTGAGCCATGCCTGATGTCTCACATCACCTTTCTACTGGAATGGGTCCTGAAGGGCTCAAGTAACTTGAAGTGTGGTGCAGTCCTCAGTCAGCCCAAAAGTGCTGCTGCCACGAACAGAAAGATGCTTTGGCCACCTCCTTAAGACAACTGAGCAAAGTCTGGGCAAGGCAAAAGATCTTGACTGTACATTGAACAAGAACTACCCATAATAATAATTTACATGCTGAACAATTACATGCCCATTGCAAGCAGAATATGAACACAAATTATGTTCACTATAAAACTTTATGCCTGGGCTCAGACACTGCATGTCAAAAAATGACCTGGGTATTTTTTTTCCCGTTTTCAATGTTAGGTTAAAAACTCAAGAACATTCTCTTGTAAAGGAAATACCAAGAGACCCCTAATTATAATGACACAAACAGGCAGCACTGTGTAAAATTTCTGAAACACATTTAAAAAGCCCTGTTACTAAGTCTAAACAAAGTTAACAGACCTACTTGTATATTTTTCTAATCCCTACATGTTTCATTATTTCACCCATGACAATTTTTGTTACTTATTCTCTATTCTGAAGGAGATCGTTTTTAAAATAAAAAGCACTACAATCAAATGAAATGCACTGACATGTTCCTCTTTTTCCATCTGAGTTACCTTCCTTAAACTATTGCAAAATTTCTATTTGTAAAAACATTATTACAAGAAAGGGACTCCTCACCACCCACTCAGCTCCCAGAAGCCAAGAAAACTCATAGACATTGTTTTTCTAATTTTACACTGATACTCTTTGGCCCTAAAAAAAATGTTCCAGGTCTAGTGTGCATTTTAAGGGATTTATAAAGAATTAGCTCAAGCAATGCCAAGAGCTCACTTCAAGTTCATATTAATTTTTTAAAACACGGCATATAGGACAAATAATTCAGTAACTACCTTTTCCTTCCAAATTTCATGTTGAAAGTGGTCTGTCTTTTCTTTAGCACAGAAACATGCAGGGACTGCAAAGCAACCCAATTTCTACAGATATTGATACGCATCATCCACAATATGGAATTTCAGTGTAAGAAACACGAAAAATCAACTCAAAGACCTTAGACAACCTGATCTGAAGTACGAACGTGGATTTTTTTTTTTTTTTTACTTCTCCCCTCTAGCTATATGATGAATTATTATATTCAAAATATATATTCTAACTTCAAAGAAAAGTTAGGTTGTTATAAAACACAGGCGTTCGGAATTAAGTTTGAAAAGATTTGACCTTTTGCACACAAAAACTAACACCTACATGAATGAAGTACTGTAGTAAGTGATGATATATGATGGATCATTTAAAATGTGTGTATGGAACCATGCACATTTTTAAGGCAGGGGCAGATGGTGGTTACAGCAGATCCAACATTTTCCAATTACTTTGTTTTTTCAAAATATATCCAGCCCATAAAAACATTAGCAGAATCCTTGTACACTCACAGAAGTAATACTTTTCAAATATAAAAACTTTAAATTATATTTAAGTCCAAATTTAAGTTCAAAAAATACCTTCGGACAATCCCCTTCTCCTTTCCCCTCCCTTCCATGGTCTAATCCACTTCAGTGGAAAAGAAAATTATGAGGCGCTAGGCTCAGAGCTTTATCCTAATTCCTGAACTAGAAATTTATCCCTTCTTCTTCAATAGGAGATAAGAACTAACTACAAACATCTGATCCAGCCTGAGCTGCTTGGAAGACGGAGCTGGTCAGATGCAGGGGTTTAGTTTTGTCCAAACTCCAACAAAAAAATAAGTAAATTGAGACTGAAGATAATGTGAAATCTTCAACCTGAATGAGGAGATTAAATGAAAATGGGTAAAATAAACACAACTCTCTTAAAATACTTATCTAATGAAATGAATATTTCTTCCAGTCTGTATTCAGTTAGGTAAAACTCCAAGGACAAGATTCCATCAAAATGTACATTGGGCTAACAATGGAGCACAAACATTTTCAAAACAAAAGTGAATAAGAAGTATGTTGGAATCAAACCTCAGTGTGAAGGGAAACAAAAGTTCACAAACACAGCTTCCTTCCAAGTTAGGCTGTAAACCAGGAACACATGGAGAGAAGAAAGGACTATTTGTATTGTTTCAGGAAACTGGACCAAGGATTATTCCATAATTACATTAAGCAAATACAGCATAACATCTTACATAGTGAAAAGTTCAGAGGCATCACAGGCTAGGTGATTGACTGCTCACAACATGCTAAGGTCCTTTAAGCCATTAATTCCTAAATTACTGCAGTTATAAGCATTTGACACCAGTATCATGTTCTACAGCACGCAAATTGGGGAACCGTAATTCTTAGAGATTTTCACTCCAAGTACAGTGTTTTATATTCGTCTTCCAAATTATGGGCCCATCCTACCTGTATGTTGAAGATGCTTGTGAACTGGTAAGTTGCACCCAGCAAAATTCTGAAGCATAGGTAAAAATAGTCTCCAAAAACTGTTACTGAACTGATGGAGCTGAGACTCCTGTTGTTTCTACGTTAATGTGATTTACCACACCAAACAACTTCCATACCGTAGGCATTACTTAAGCCTTAAGAAACTACACTATTACTATCCTTACTGACAAGAAAACTCAGATAAAGCCTTTCAGTAGATTTTCAAGTCAACAGGAACTGCTAGGCAAGATGTCACCAAGACCCTGAAGAGAATTGATTTCTGCTTCCAGCACTGCAAAATATTTCCTTGGTGACCAAAATTAATAATGCATCACCCAAGAAGTTCGACCTGCATATACACAGATCTGCTACCACACCTTTACACAAACCTAACTCCTCCAAGCTGAAGGGAGAAATACTGTACTATACTACTATAAATAACCTGATTTAACTGATGCAGCTCTCTAGAGTAGATAGTTTGGTCCAAAGCTCTGTTTGCTTTCAGAAACCCACCACTAAGATAAACCTGCTTGCACAGTACATGCTACTTCCTTGCCTGTCTGCTCTCAGCTTTTCTCAGAGCTACCCCACTATAATAAGTTAGGATAATACCAGTGTTTTGAATGGGATCTGCTGATTTGTATCAGCTGAATAACCAGTTGTCATAGGAAGGGAGGAATAGGTTTTTCCAGTATTGCCCAGGAAAAGTTGCCAGCAACCCTGACAGCCAGGATGTACTCCTTGTGCTCTTCATCTGGGCCCAGCACTGGGAGTTTCAAGATTCAGCACTATTTCCCTCACTAGAAAGCTGTCATCTTATCTTCTGTACCACTCATCTCTGGTTCTGCAAGTATAAAATAAAGTCCATCACTGGCTGGATCCCAGAGGGCTCCCAGCAGGAAGGATGGTGACTGGGAGAGGGCCTCCTTTATAGGCAGAGTGAAGAAGGGGAAAGAAGGGGTCTTAGAGGCTCTTAGAAGAACTGACAGGGATGGTAGGGACCACCCGGGAGATAAAGAAAACATGGGATGAAGGGAATGCTGGGGAAGCTCCTGAGCCTTTACAGTAGCTAATTGTTAAATTGTAACCACTTAGCCTTTTAAATCTTTTCTTTTTTTTTTTTTTTTTCTCCCTTACACACACACAGAGCAAAGGCACAGTTCACGTTCAGAAGTAACAGCTTGCAAAGACATTTAAAACTAAAGCAGGTTTTTAAATTTAGCACAGCCTTCTCAGTGTTTTCTAATCCTGGCTCAAAGGCTGAACTTTGTTAAAATTTGTTACAAACAAAAATGTTAAGAAGTTCCCAGACTTTGATGGGCTTTGCTAAATTTAGACCCATGGTGAAATTTTTATAGGAAATTATAGACTGAAAATGGTATAGTCATAAAGAAGGACCACAGCGGTGCTTCTTGTATGTTTCTCTGTCATAAAGCTCTGCAGTATTGGTGTCACAACTCCTAGATCCTTGCTCAAACAGTAAGTGTCTCTCCTTCAGTGCTCTCCGGTCCAGGCCTTCCCCCACACATTCCCAAAGTGACTGTACAGCAGCTTCCGTAAGAAGCGAGCTGGCTGGGCTCATCGCCTGAAAGCCACCTATTGTTCTCAGAGGCGAGTTACACTGCAGCCACAGGAGGCACATGGGCTCCCTGTCTCCAGGGGGAACACTTGCATGGGGCTTACTCTCCATGGTCCAATATTCTGGGGCACAGAAACACTGTAACGTGGTGTTAACTAGGTAAATTCCCCACTTTAATTAAAAAGAAACTCCAGACTCTTCCCGTTCTAACTCCAATTACATTTTATTATTATTTTGCTGAAACAACCAAGGGGCCTCAGCTGATCCTCACATGCCTTGCCCTCCACATGCTTTACCACCTTTGTAGCCCTCCTTCAGATGCTCTAATAGTTTTATGTCCTTCTTACATCGTGGCACCCAAAGCTGCACTCGGTGCTCCGGATGAGGCTACATCAGTGCAGAGCAGAGCAGGAAACGGAGAGTGTCTCCCTATCAAGAGAAAACATAAAGATGCTGCCAGAAGTCTGAGATGTGAAAGGCAGCTTTGGTGGTGGCCTGAAGTGCTCCTTTGGAGACAGGACCGTGCATTAGGCAACCTAACGTAAGCTGACTTTTGGTGAGCTATGGAAGAGCGTGCACAGATAAACAAGCCTTACCACTTTCTCTGAGACGCTTCGGCTCTCAAGAGGAAACGTATCAGGACCGTGGGCTTTTTTCCCTTACAGCACAGGAGAACAGACTGCCCAAGAGCAAAACTTGTTACTTGCAAGCCATCTGATGCACGTGATTATAGCCTGGGATTGTCACTGTCCACTTTGCCAAATTGGGACAATCATACATCTACCACATGCAGCAAGGACAGCCCACTGAAACAAGCAGGACTCTGAAACCTCCCACCAAACTTCCCTCAAAACCCAGCTTTCATTAATCCTTCTCAGGGGCTTAATGGAGAACTCCACACACTTGGCTCAGAATTCACAGAAGTAAGGCCTTTATCTCCCCCACGTCTGCCAGCTTTGATAGATGGCTCTCATTTATTCTAGGTGGAGGAGTGACTAGAAAAGTTGTTATGTCTCCAAAAGGATACCACTGACTTATTTGTGACTAACTGCTTGGTCTCACGATAAGCTATATCTAGATACATATGAATACATCAGCATATACGTATATATGCATAGGAACACCCCATACCAAGGAAGGCCTAGGGATTCACAGCTGACCATGAGATAGGTGGTGGACTCACTACACATCCACCACGACACCTGACTGAACAGGCCAGGGCAGCCCTGCAGATCACTCCTGCCACCCCAGAACCACTTGTTTGCTTTTAGGAAATTTTAACACCACAACTCATCAGAGCATGCATGCATACTCACAAATTAAAATACATTCAAAGAAACTGAAAACAGGACAATTGTTGTTGAATTAATCTTACTCAAGGAAAGCATTTAATTTCAATCTAAACAGATACTATTATCTTGAAAACATCTTTTTGCAAAAACTTGTAGCTCTATGCCTGCAAAAGAGAGTGAGTGCACCCATACACCATGTCTCACAACCAAGCTGCAGCACTCTTTCAGCACTTGGAGCTTTTTCAAAAGGACTCAGTGTGCACACTGTTCATTTAAATACTGAACCATTCTGTGATGCTGTTGTGCTAGAGGACCCTGCTTGAGCAGGGAGGCTGGACTAGATGACCTCCAGATTTCCCTTTCAACCTCAACCATCCTGTGATTCTGTGAAGGTGGAGTTCTACAAAGGCCATAAGGTAAGCAGCATGTAATTTAAGCGTATTTCATACACTTATATCCAAACATATTAAGTTTAGGTATATGCACACTTCCACATCTGTCCCTATCAGAGCCTCAGGAATCTTCAGCTAAACTATTTCAATCAAGATGACTTTCAGTTCAGAACTTTAATGTAAAACAGACACTGAGCAAACTCAGACACTGGGTATGCCACTTAGTATAATTTAACCACTCTTTTAACCATAAAAAGTGCAAAAGTTCACTTGCTGTGTTAGTTTTCTCCCATTCCCACTTAATGCCAAACATTTTAACTATTATGTTTTCTGCTGCTGTTAGAAATATATACACGCTTGCTTCGTATTTTTTTCAGAGGTGCTCTAGCATAGAGCTTGTCTTGTTTTCCACCAGTGTAGATGCTATAAAATCGTGCTTGATTCAGTTTATTTCTTCCCTCCCCTCCCTTCTTCCCTTTCCTCAGCCTTATCCTCCTCCATGTTCTTGGGTGGGCAGATTCATGTGGAGACTTGGTTTTTAGTACAGCCACCACCACGCAGTTTGCTACTCTCCTGAAGCACATCTGGGCTTTATATCAGGCCTTTAATTAATCCTCAGTGAAAGCCAAGCTATGACATTTTGACTGGGCAGGCTCCAGTTTTGGACAGGTCTTGATTTATTGCGACTGAGTCTCAACCTACTTTGATTTATTTCAGCTTTGGGGAGGAGGGCAAGCACTGAACAGAAAAAGCACTGTTGGATGCAGAAACATGTGATGCATGTAAAGGACCTCCAGACTTCTGTGGCCCAAACGACAAACAGCTTAGACAATTTGCAATAAAAATAAAATAAAAAAGCCCAAGTGATGAAAAGATTTTGGTGGAAGAAATCACTTAAAGCAACAACCACCACCACTACCAAAAGAAGCAGCAACAAATAATAAAAGGCTTAGTGAACTAGGATCAAACTATTTGGCAGAAAGTGCCAACGAAGGAAGCCCATGCCTTATCTCTAAGTAAACAATAAATCCCTGGTCAGTCATTAGCGTTAATCATGCCTCTCATCTGCATTCAGCTAAATACAGAAAGGCAGGACCAGTGCTTTCCTGATGAGCTGCTTTCAATGAAAAGGATGTTCTGCTACTGCCGGCCAATCTGCCTTGGGTGGGTGTCCTTTTGCAGGTCTCCCCCTCCAACCGTACCATGCACCGTATGCAACGTGCCAAGTCTTCTGTATTCTGAGAACAAAGGCAACCAGAGCCAAACTGTTCATCTAAATAAAGCAACCAACATCATAATTACACAAGCTACTAAATAACAAATCCAGTCTGCCCAAGTTTAAAGGCTGAACATTCCTATGGGCAGGCTTACTTTCTTACTCAGGCCCTCTTCACCTTCTTGTTTTAATTCAGATTCTGTAGGGCAGATGACTTGGTGTGCTTATTCTGAATGCTACTGTAGCTACTTCTGGTTAATAACACTGTGTATATAGGTAAAGAAACTCAATACCTTGGAAACTCTCAAGAAAACAAGTAATTTTATTGTTTTCTTTTAAGTGTTTTCTGGAAAACAAAACAAAACCAAAATGCTGATTTCTCCTCCCCCTTTTACTTGCTTTTTACCATCTGAAATTCAGGTGTGTTTTTTCCCCCCCCCCTTCTGACTATGGGAACTAGAGGATTTATGGCAGTATCAAAAGAAAGGGAAGAGTGAGGTTTCAGCAACTAAAAAGCAAAAAATTTTTAGTCTAAACAAACTGGCACATTTTATTTGTTGACACCTGTTAGGCTCCAGTGCCCAGTGAACCTCTAGCAAAAAGGATGTTTTTGTTAAAGACTTTGCACTCGCTCCTATTAAAATTTCAGTAACACCTCAGATGCTGCCTCCACAGTCCTCATGCAAAGCCAGGCAGGACAAATCTTTGCACTCTTGTTATTCCCCACACCACAAGATCGAAGGACCAGCAACCCACACATGCAGGCTTGCTCCAAGGCATCTGTGTCACAGAACAGAAGACAACACAAATCAGGAATGAATATAATATGTAGATTATCTCTAAAAGCATCAAAACTGGCAACGTTAGTAAAAAGGCATTTATGTGTTCATTTTTAAGTTTCAGGGTGATATCTGAAAGAAATGTTTACCATACTTCATTGATCTGATGCCCGTGCAAGTGAAAGCCATGGCTCTGCTACAGCAGGATCAAGATGGCCATCTGGCTCACTATTACCTGGGGCTTCTGCTAACTGGGGAGTGATTACCTTGGTGTTCCCAGTCCAATCCATGTCACATTGGCTAGTGTTAGTATCTTTACAAAGGATGCATTTATTTTAACTGTGGTAGCTGGTAAGCCTATTTTTGCTGGTTGGCTACATGGAGAACTTTTGTTCATTGTCTTGTCCTCTTACTGGGTGCATACAGAGTGTCTGAGCTGCCTGGCTGTGCTCAATACAAAATAAATAGTTTTGCACAAACGCTGAATATTCATATGCTAGTAAATGTGCTCCTGCAGAGCCAGTCCCTTTTAGTTTCAGAAGCAGAAGTCAAATTACTGTTAAAGGCAATCCTCAAATCAAAGCATTCTACTGAGGACATCCTTCTCTTGGATGTCTCAACTCCTCAAAAAAAAAAAAAAAAAAAAAAAAAAAA
>VXAV01004097.1:17648-33889 GCA_013399715.1 Alectura lathami
CTCGGTCCTTGCCGGCCCCCCGTGCCGGCGTCCCCGGCGCCTGCCTTCGTGTCCTGCCTTGCGCAGCGCTGGGAGGAGGCGCAGCGCCGTGGAGGCTTCTCCTCAAACCTGCGGTGAGCTCGGCGTGCTGTGCTCCGGGACACGCGGATTTCGCTCTCGGTCTGCGGGGAGGCGGCTGAAGCCTGGTGTGAAACCAGGCCGGCACCGGGAGCGCTGCCCAACGCAGGCAGGTAGCGGGGGCTGAGCAGCGGAGCAGCCCTCGTGACCGCGGACCCGCAGGAAGATGACCGGGGATGAGTAAGTTTGTGTCATGTGGAAGAAATACAGAGAAAAAAAAGTCCATCTCTGTGCTGGGTTCGGGTTAGCTCCGCTCCTGGGGCGGTCGAGCTCCAGCATTTCCCCGTCTCTTCCGCCCTGGTCCCGGCACCTACCGCTGCCTTCGCACCCCAGGCCCCGGTACAGCCGTGGGGCCGTGCTGCAAATGGGATCACTGGAATCAGCCCGGTTAAAAATAACCCAGGGGGAGGGGAGCAGCCTCGCTGCCGAGGAGAGAGCGGTGGGGAGCTGCAGCCGGGGAGGCTTGGGTTAATTCGGGGGGTAACCAGGGTCTGGGGGCTCCTTGCGGGTCTGAGCCCCTCCGCGATGTTTCAGCGCTCCGTGCTGCTCAGGGGATTGCTCAACGGTGTCCCAGAGCAGAGGATACCACCTGACAGCGCGGGATCGTGGACTTTCCGACCAGCTGAGGGCACAGGGAAGAGCGCGCTGGTGGGGAGGGTTCAAGGTTGTCCCGCGCTGCTCGCATCCCGGTGAGCGCCATGCCCCCACGGGAGAGAGAGATGGGAGCGAGGTGGCGTTTCAGAACGCGTCCAAAGCGGCAGATCCTTGTTCCCGAGCCCGTCAGTAATGTGACAGCCACAGGGTGAGGGAGCGACGAGGCTGCACGCGGCGCGGGGAGGTGCGGGAGGGCGGATGCGGCCCCGCGCCACGGAGCCGGGGCTGCCGCGTTCCAGAAAACCGGCGGGCAGCTCCTGCTCCCTGCGGGGAGGAGGGGAGCAAGCAGCCGGGGGCACAGGGCGCTGTCGTGCGAGGGAGTGGCTTGCTCAGTGAGGATGTGCTGGCTGCTGGGTTGAGACTGAGCCTAAGAAAGAAGCGGGGTGCCTTGGGGCCTGGCCGGCCCGGCTGGGGGCGTGCGGCGAGCGGAGGGGGGCTCGCCGGGGAGGAGTTCCACTCTGAGCGTCCCTGAGAGCTTCGGCACGCGCCGTGCAGCCACGGAGGCAAAGGTGATTTAACGTGAAGACAGGCTTTGAAGTTTCAGGATTTTGGGTAAGGAATGGAAATAGCCACTAGATCCTCTGCTTTCTCTTGAAGGCCCAGGTATCTTTTTTTTAATAATTAATCAAGTACAATCATTAGTCACTGCCCCGTTCCAGTATGATAATGGCTAGGTGAGCGATAATCCGCCTCCAATCCTTAAAGGAGTGATGCTGCCTGGCCGGCAGGGTGAGCACTGTAGCACTGGAGTCAGCCATAATTAATTCCCAAATTAGGGAAACTTTGTTATGCGCCTCTGAAGTGTTTGCCTGCTATTTGCATATTTAACAGCAAAGTGCAATTAGCGGGGGCTGTAATGCCTAGTCAAGGTACTACAAGCAAACCCTTGATCCCTGAGTTTGTGTTTCTCACTTGCGGCACGTAAGCAGGATTTGGCAGCCTTCTGGGCAGAATTCGGGAAGTCTTTCGAGTTGAGCACCAGGCCCTAAACCAACGTGAAATAACCCCCTCGGCCCGGCGCTGGGGCAGCGCACGTACGCAGGCGTTTGCATGTATGAATAACCGAAACCACTGCTTTTTTTGCCACGGTAATAAATGCCATGCTTATAAATGCCACGCTTCTCCCGAGGCTCCTTCAGGTGGCTCCGGGGGTGCAGCCTTCCATGACCCTCCAGGCACGGCGGCTGCTTTTGCTGGCAGCGGTGGCCGGGGTGGTTTCAGAGCCGTGCGGAGGGCTGGTGGGTGCCTGCAGTGCGTTATGGCACTGGAGGTTCTCAGCGGGGGAGATGGCCCTCTGGCTGGTGGTGGTTGTTTCTTGATGGAGGAACAATGCTGCGATCTGTCTCTCGGTAGCATTTAATTCCTGAGCCTTTTGAAACCGAGCTTGGCAGCCGGAGGGCTCTGTTTTGACCGGTTACCTGAGAATTTTAAACAGGGTGAAACTGTGGCCGTAGGAATATTTTGGAAGCTCGTGGAATTATGTAACAATTATATAAACAGAGAGTGCTCCGCTGCCTCTCGCCACGGCTTAACCACCCCGGCTCCTGGCGGGCTCCCTGGCCCCGGCCGGGCCGGGCTGGGGGAGAAGCAGCGGAGCGGAGCCGGGGTGGTCCCCCTCTGCTGAGCTCCCTGTCTTGTGGAGTCCGGAACTGTTGACCTGGGCGTGTGCATGTCCCTAAGCACAATTAAGATTTCTTTTTTTTTTGAGTGGAAACAGTTAATCTCCTTTATTCATCTGTTAGCTTTGAGATTTAATTCTCCCAGCCCCCGTTCTCGGGGCGCAGTTATCAGCGCAGCGCACGCGTGGCGCGCAGCGGCCGGGGCAGCGCTCTGCCCTGCTGCTGCCGGCCCCTGGGAGGCGTGGAACGGAGCGGGGCCGTGCTGCTGGGTGCTCCCCAGCTCTGTGCTGGGCGGGCAGGGGTGGGGAGCGAGCACGGCAGCAAGGCATGGTGCCCCGGGCCCGGGGCTCTCGCTGCGGTCGCGGCTCCGTGCTCACCTGTCCGCACCGGGCGGGCGCAGGGCTGTGTCCTGACTTCCTGGTGCTCCGCAGCGTGCCCTCTTTGGGGAGGGCGGTGGTGATTCATCCCGCACATGCTGCTCGGGGCGTTCCTTGGTTGCAGAGCAACCTGTCTTCAGCCGTAAGGAATTTACAACCGAAGGTGGCTGGCTCTTCAGGTCTCTTTCTCAGTCCCTTTAACATGTCTTAGGGACACTCTGTTATATTTAGCAATGTTTAACCTGTATCTGTTGCTTTTTATAGGTTGATAATGCAGTATCTGCTAGGCTAAGGCGTCTGATCTCGCTGCGTGCCAGTTAGAGATTGATCGTGGCGCTCCTGCATGTCAACCTGGACAAATGAAGCTGCGAGAGGTGCGGTGCTCGTGCCCCGCTTCTCTTGAGGCAGGCGGGAGCCGCTCCGTGCGAGCGCACGGCTGCGGGGAGGTGGGCGCTGGCAGCGCACCAGGTCAGGGGTGCGGAAGGCCCGGGGCTGCTGCTCAAAGCCGGGCTCCGTGCACCCTCGCGACACCACCCCTGGGTGCAGGAGCTGTTGCTCCCCTCGCCTGCAGAAGCGGCTCTCAGCTCTGGACCTCGCGAGGCCGAGGTGACAGCACGGACTGTGGGAACAGAGGGCTTTTGCTGGCTGCTCTGCGTCCTGCAGCGCGGGTGGATGTGGCTGGTGGGCTTTGGAGTGCAGCGAGCTCCAAGACTGGTGACGTTACTGCTTGGCTGCTAGAAGTTGCTCTAGATACAGATTCATAAGAACTCCTTCTTACTTTTCTCCTGGTATTTAGGAATCCTTATTAAGGTGCATCTCCAAACAGAACCGAAGTAATTTTGGTTGACTGTCTTTAGGGAGTAAGCTGCTGAAAGTTGCGTGCTTGCCGTAGCGCCGCGTTACGGGAAGCGTTCTGCAGCAGGGTGACAGCACGTCAGGAGCTGCTCTGCGAGTGGCTCTGCAGGGCTGGTTTTGGCTGCGGCAGGTGCCTTTGGGTGCACCCAGCGCTGCGTTTCAGGTAGGCTGACATTCCAAGGAAGCCGTTCAAAACCTCGTTTCCCACGTCCTAAAAAAGAGTTTTTCCATCAAGTCCTTTCTTGCTAGTGAAAATAAAAAGCTTCACGGCATCATTGAGTCATCTTTGGCAGAGTTTTGCAGAAGGCTCCGCCGTCTCTTACTTTCAGAATAACGGCTGAGATGCGAGTGGGCTCGTGGCCCCTGCCAGCGGGCTCAGCGTGCTGCGTCGTGGGGGAGAGAGCTGCACAGCACTGAGGCAGCAGCAGTGCTTCCACCTCTGGTGCTCAGTTAACAAGCAATCAGCCTTTTTAGCTCTCCTCTTTTGGACAATGCTGCCTTGGAACACGTCTGGGAGCAGCTTCAGCTGCGGTCTCCCCTTGGGTGAGATTTTCCCTCCCAGCTGAGGATGGGGAGGGACCCACAGGGCTCCAGGGCTCCAAGGGTCTGTGGCGTGCCGCGGGGCAGCAGCGGGCTCCGGGTGCTGCCTGGTGCCACCGGGGCTCCGCGAGGAGCAGCGAGCTTCAGGCTGTGCAGTCCATTCCCTCCTTCCAGATACTGATCTCAGCTCGTCTTCTGCCTGTGGGCACGTCGGCCTGATGGCGGGGCTGCCCTCCCCGTGGCTGTGGGTTGGTGTTGATGACCTGTTCCTCTCTCTGCACCAGGAGCCCCTCCTGCTGCAGGGCACGGCGTGACGCGGGGCGGCGGCTGGCGTGGCAGATCGGCCCTGCCCCGTGCAGGGAGGTGCTTTTGGCCTCTTTAGTGGTTGCGTTCCTGGAAAGCTCTGCGTGAGCAGGTCTGTCTTCCAGCAAGGAGTTTTCCCAGCAGGTTCAGGGTTTCGCCGGCAGGAAGGCACTCGCCCAGCTCCCTGACGCGCGCGGTGCCGCTGGGATCGCGGCGGGTCCCCGTGAGATGGGCTGCTCGGAGGGGAGGGCTCTTGCTGGCTGTGCTCCTGCACGTGTGCCTGTGCTTCGTCGTCCCCGCGGGTCACGGGGAGGAGGCTCTTCGCTGGGGCCTCTCTGCCAGCCTCAGAACTTCTTTTCCACAATGAAGTTACGAGAGGCTCGGAGTGCGCTGTGCAGAACGTGCTCAGTGATCGTGTCCTCGTGCTGAATGTTACCCTTCCTTCTCCAGAGTCCGTTTCTCTAGCTCCTGGCTCCCTCAGTCCCTCTAAGTGCTGGCTTGGTACTGTAAGAGGCAAGGAAAATCTAAGAACAGGTAATTGCCTTTCTAAGGCAATGCATTTGTCTCCACTTGGTCATAAACTTTTTATTTTGCAGGCACAGTGCTATGCTGGAAATTCTTCTGTCCTCAGAAGAGTTCATTTTTTACAGATCATGTCTATTGTTAAATCCAGCATTGTCTGCAATTTGGACAACTGTTTGTGCATCTTGAATTCTTAATCCAGAGAGATTTGGATTTGTAGATTGAATAAAGGTCTTTACAAGTACATTTATAAAAAGATTTTCTCATCCTGATTCTTCTGTGTTTTAGAAGACCTTGAAAAACCCCAAACCTTAGTTCCTTGTGATGAAAATAATTGGGCATGGATCTCTGGTTTTGGGAGATGTTGCAATCCTTTGGTTTCATGCACACCAAATGGAAAACATGGATTTGGGATTGCGAGTCTGTGCTGGCAGTGTCAGCTCCGACCTGAACTCCTGCAGCTGTTACAGTTGCTGGCTTTATCCCTGCAAATATATTGTGTCCCCTGCTGTGGGGCACAAGAAGTTCTCTGGGTAACATTGTTGTGGTTTTGTGACCCTGAAGGGGCAACAGGAGGCAGTGAGCCCAGCTGGGAAGGGCTCTCTGGGCACCAAACCCTGCAGTGCCACGGGTTCATGGCACAGACCCTGGGAACGAGCCGTGGTCGTTGGCTGCAGCGGCAGCAGGGTGGGGAGAGCTGAGAGCGGCCTTCAGTGCCTGCAGGGGGCTGGGAGGAAGGGGGGGGCAGGCTCTGCAGCAGGGCTGTGGGGATGGGGCTGGGGACATGGGTTCACCCCGAGAGAGGGGAGATGGAGCCCGGAGAGGAGGGAAGAGTTCTTGAGGCTCAGGGTGGGGAGGCAGCAGCACAGGGTGCCCAGAGAGGTGGCAGCTGCCTCATCCCTGGGGACACCTAGGGTCTCGGAGCACCCTGCCCCAGCTGCTGCGCCTCGGAGCCGAGCTGCTCCTGCACTGATGCTCACAGCTCGCTGCTTTGTGCTGCAGGCACCCAGGGGTGGGCACAGCTGCTAACGGGGTGGGCTGTAACGGGAAAAAAAAAATCAAGAAGGGGCTCGAAGCCCTCATGCTTTAGGGGAGGAGGTGGCTGGGCAGGGAGCGGGTCCGTCGTGGATCAGTTACGGAGCACTTGGCTCTCACAGAAATTCTTGCTCCTTTCTCTAAGGAGCTGCTGTTGCCCGCTGCCAGGAATTGTCCCCCACCAGCAGGCCACCGGCGCGACCCAGCGCTGGTTTGGGTGCCTTCAGCCCTGGGTTCCTGAGTAATTCCTGCTTTCGTTCCCAAATAATTTGCCCCTTTGTAATTAATTGATATTTAATTTGAATTCCTCCGTATTCAAGCTCTTGCATCCAAACAGAGAGCTGGCACGGCGAGGCGGTTTGTTACTGCGCTGGGGGCCGGCCGCTTGTTAAATAAAGCAAAGCGTGTGCAGCCAAGAGCTGGCAGGAGGAGAGCTTTCAGGAAAACGTAAAGGGAATTTCTTGGCAGATGTTCTGGACCTGGGAGCTCCTCGCAGGGTCAGCGGCGTGCTGCGCCGTGGGTCGTGCTCCTCGCGATCTCAGGGCGGCGTGGGGCCGCGTCCCCGAGTGCTCCGCTGCGCTTGGCCTCCCGTGGGTCACCACCAGCTGGAAGCCTGCAGGCTCCGTCTGGTTTTGTTGGTCCTGGGCTCCCCGGCGTGCACAAGGGCCCCGTTGTCCGGCGCTCGTGCCGACCCTTCGCAGGCAGTCCGTGCCCTTCCATGATGGCGGGGTTGATAGGGAGGCGCAGGGGGCAGCCGGCGGGATGCCTCTGCCTTGGTGCCGCCCCGAGCGCCCCGGCTCTCCTCAGACACTCGGTGACGTGGGAGCTGTGAGGTGAAGCGGGGATGGGAGCTACCTGCCTGGGGGAGGGCACCCCGCTGCTGCTGGTGCTGATGGCCTTTCTCTTCCAGGTGAAGCAGGCGACCAACCAGATCGTGATGAACTGTGCCGACATCGACATCATCACCGCCTCCTACGCGCCGGAGGGAGACGAAGGTAGGGCTGCCTGCTGCTGGCATCCTCACGCGGGGATGCGTTTCGTTCCTGGCAACTTGAGTTGCAGAAATATGTAATAACTGGAGGAGCTGACCCGCCTCTGAGGCACCCATCGCTGCCCCAAAGCCAGCTGCCTCGAGCCTCCTGCGCCCTGCTCCCGTGTCTGTGTGTCACAGGCGAAGGGTGGCTGCTCTGACATCGCCGTGTGTTTGTGTAGCAGGTGGCTGTGTGAAGTGATCCGTACCCGCGGACTTCCCGGTGTTGACGAAATCTGCACCCAGGGCTTGGTGCAGACGTGTCAGCAGCAGGAAGCACTCCTGGTGTAGGGCCTGAAAGCGTGCAGAACGCTGAGCTGCCGTTCGGCAGAGGGTGTTCGTGCGTGTGGCGGCACGGAGGAGCGCGGCTGGGGGGGAGTGGCTGGGGCTGGGAGTTCCTGGGAAAATCAGAGCAGCAGCGCCTGCTTGCAACACACTGCTGCCGTTGTGGACATCATCACCAGCTGTATTTTGAGGAGATTTTAGCAGGCGCAAAAAGAGTTTAGCAATTAAAGCCTGAAATAATTAAGGTGTGGGAAGTCAGCTCCTTGAGACAGGGCGGTGCTCTTTGGTCCACAATGAAGAACTGCTTAAACCCTCAGGCAACAAAAGGCTCTGCAGAGCCTCCCTTTCTGCGAGGAGCATGCTGCAAGCATCTCACTCCTGTTGCAGTGCTCTCCCTGGCATAGCACCGTCCTCTGGCTGCCAGAGTTTTGTGTGAGCACCTGCAGTGAGTTTTGCATTTCAGTCCCTTTGTCGCTTTTTTTCCCCCTTTTTTAAAGCAGTATGAAGGAAAGCAGAGGTGCGGATGTGGGCAGCCCGAAGGAGGCAGCTTGGGGTGTGCTGGGCAGAGCAGAGCTCGCTGCAGGGAGCACGGAGGGCTGCCAGGGGTTGGGGCATGGCCATGGGGTGCGAGGGGAGGAGCGGGGCTGCAGGCTCTGCCGCAGCTGTGCCGCGGGCCCGGGCCACCTGTGGGTTCCTTGTTTTGTCATTAGGGAAGTGAAAGCAAATGGAAGAGGTGACTGGGAGTGACCGCTTCCCACTGGAGTCAAGGAAAGTTAATAAAATAGGGAGGGTGTTTGTGTGCCCTCTGCTTTGTTTTCGGAGCTGGCCGCCCTGTCCCTCGGGGGTCTGTTTCTGTGTTCTTTAGCAGTGGCTCGCTCTCCTTGAAGTATTAGTAGCGGAGCTTAGGGGGGGCTGTTTTGCCTTTAAAGCTGAGTAACTGGAGGTAAATTTCTGTGGCTTCAGTTCCCTCCTTCTGGTTTCAGCTGGGCTCGAGCACGGCCCTGTGGGCGTGGGGGGGCTTTGAGTGTTTGCTGGCACCCGATGGTGCAGATTGGGTCGGTCCCAGCAGCGCCTCCGTTGTGTGACGCTTGTAGGTGGTGATTCTCTACCTGCTCTCAAAAGCAGGGCGCAAAATGTGGCCCAGCAGAGCGACAGATCGGCCGGGTCAGTGGGTTTAGCTCCTTAGGGGAGCGCTTTTCCTGCTGCCTTGAAGGCGAGCTGAGTTAAGATGGGTTCTCCTTAAAGCCTCCGGTGAAGAGTCCTCACTCCATCTCCTCCCGCGCCTCCGTGGGGAGGAATGCCTCGTGCTGGTCTCTGGGCGTGAGCAGCTGGTCGCTTACCTTCCCACCCTGCTCAGCAGATCCCTCCCCTCTGTTTACAGAGCTCGCCTGTTGACTTTGCTGCGGGATGGTTTGTTCTTCTGCTAATGATTCCTGGTGGCTCTGCGCGCCCGTCGCACAACGGCAGTGCCGTGCCCGGGGCCGTGTCCCCCCCACCACCCCAGTCCGCTTTGGTCTTGGGAATTTTAATGCAGATTTGCAGGGAAATCGGGTTATTTCCCCAAATTTGGCAGGAAGCTGAGGGACGATGGCTGAAGTTCTAGAGGCAAAGGACAGATTTTTGCCACGTAATCTGCGGTAGAGTGGTGGTGAGGAGTAAACCAGGAGATGGTGATCTGTCAGAAAAGATCCAAAACTGGGTGCAGTGCCTGGAGCTGGGTCTGTGGGTTTGCCTTGAGTGGGAGCTCCGTTGTAGTGGGGCAAAGCTGCTCACAAGGAGCGAGCTCCCCATTGCTGGGGCCTCCGCCACCAGGCAGAGCGCGGACCGGGGCGAGCTGCGTCCAGCTTGGGGTTCAGGGACTGAGTGCCGTGCTGCTGGGGGGAGGTAGCTCAGGCTTCCCAGGAACCTCCCTCTTAGGGAGCTGAGAAACTGAGGTGGGGTCACACAGTGAATTCTGTTGTCTTTGTGTGGCTTGGGAAACTGTTGGGGTGCTGGGGGACCTAAACCACCGGGAATTCAGAGAGATTTGGGGGTGGTAACTGGCAAATTCGTGCAGCGGGCGATGGGCAGCTGCAGTGGTGTTTGCAGGTGGGGTGGGCCCTGCAGCTCAGCTGATGAACACAGGTTAGTGAAGCCACCTCAACGCCCTGTGACTGCCCCGTGCCGTGGGGGGGCTGTCTGGAAAAAAAAAAAACAAAAACAAAAAAACCTGCTAGTGTTAGGGCAGCGCCTCTTACAGTCAGGTTGGTCTCTGATAGCTGGAATTCCATCACTCCCTCTTGGCTTTGTCTCACCGTAACACATGCCCGTTTGACACTGGTTAAAGCCTTTGGCAGGGGTCCACGTTTCTGAGCACGTAATGCAGCAGTTGGGGTCAGTAATTGGTGGATCCATCTTGTTACCGTGCAATTTCAGGAAGTGCTTTGTAGGAGGACTGCAATTTGTTTAAAGTGCTGTTGTAAAATCTAATCTGTGCTGCTCTGGGTTGGGGAGAGTTGCTAGATCTGGTTTTCACGCGTTTTTTCCAGGAGAGCACCAGCAGTTTTTATTTTCTCATGCTCCTTGGTCCAGGCTGTGCACTAATGTGCTGGTGATTAACTTGCAGCCTTGCAGTGCCAGACTCTCCAACGCGAGGAGCTGCCAAAACCGTGTTGTTCTCCTCAGGAGCTTTTGTATCCTGCGCTGCTCGGAGCCCAGAGGCCTTTTTCTGCAGTTGCATCTTTGTTGGAAGCAGTTCTCCTGAGCACAGAGCGTGCTGTGGGTGGTTCCCCGTGGTTCTGGTTATTGGTGCTGAGCAGGAAGGGTGACTTTGAACCTTTCATTCCTATCCTACTATTTTTGGAATGCATATGAGAGTGACTGCTATTTTTTCTGCAAATAATAATAATAATAATCCCAGAATTGGGTGTGGGAAGACACTCTGGAGGCTCCTTCTCCAGAAGAAGCACGCGTGCCCTGTGGGACACCCTCGCCGTGGTTCCGGTGGTGCTGGTGCTCCCCCCATGTGGTTCACGGGGGGCTGGGGCTCTGCACCTCCCTCTGGTTCCCCCCCTGCCCTGTCCTTCCTGTGGCTTTCTCACCGCAGGACAGAAGGGTCACAGAGCCACGCGGTCACTTGGGAGGACGTCGTGTCCTGGGGAGAAAGCGGGGAATGCCGTGTTCATCCTCAGCATCTGGCACTGCGGGCGTGCTGCTGGGTTTCACAGCTTCCCTAGGTGGGAGCCACGGTCCTGGGGTCGTGGTGGTGTTTGTCTCTGGTATCAAAACGTTTCCAGTGGAAGCTGTCTGAGGATCCCCGTGCTTCTGGCTTGCTGTGGTTGTTTCTCAGCACTGGAGGCGGTGCTGGGGTGTTTCCACGCTGACCTCAGGTGTGTCTTCAGCCCCTGCCCACCACAGCAGCGATGCCCCCGGCTGCCATCAGCCCTCGCTCCAGCTCCTTTCTGCCTCGCCCTGCCCAGAGCTCCTGGAGCAGCCAAGCCTCTGCTTGTGCTCCTGATGAGCCCCCGGGGGCAGTGGGCGCTGCCCAGCGCTGGCATCCCCGTGCCCTCGTGTCCTATTTGGATCCCATTTGGACGGCCCATCCCACCCCACCCCACCCAGAGCGGAGCTGAAGGACCTTGGGGCTGCCCGGTGCAGTCTGGGGGTCTTTTCCCCCGTGTAAAGGTTTTCCCCTGGGATTTGTCTGTGCTGTACAACTGCACAGCCACGGCCGTGTCCTGGCGTTACGCAGCCCGGGGCCGCGCGGTGTGAGCCAGCCCCCACGCAGGGTCTGCATCCCTGTCCTCTGCGAGCAGGGGCTGCTGGTGTTAGCTCTGACCTAAGGCTGAGATCGTATCACTCCAGAAAAAAAAAAAAAAAAAAAAATCCACTTCATAAAAATAAAACCCCGTTCCCAGTTACTTCTATTGTGTGTGGAACAGCTGAGCTGAGCGTGTGCCTGGGCTGCCTCTGGAGCTGGGCGCCTGGGTTCCGTGGTGGTGCCTGAGCGTGGGAGACCGGTCACCGAGCGGGGTGCAGCCTGGAACGGACTTCGTCGTTCAGGACTCTGCAGCCGAGTCGCCGCCAGCTCTCCTTGCAGGCTGGTCACCTCTGGGTGTCACAGAGCTTTGCTTTTTCTTTTTTTCTGTCCTTTTTTTTTCTGTGGCTGTTCACAAATTAGTATCTGTACCTGCAGACTGCAGAAGCTGTTTGCTGAATCTTTCTTCCTGGGTCAGTTTTGAGCGTATCTGATAGCTTGCTAGACCTTTTCTGGCATTCCAGTGCCTTGTTTTCACGTTGGACTGGGTGGTGTAGGTGGGGTGGGGCAGCCTGTACCAGGGGTGCTGATACTGCAGACCGGCCTGGGCCTTTCCAGAATCTTTAAAAACTATTCTGACCTGCCAGGTACTCACTGTATTTATAAAATCAGGAGTGACACATCACTTCTCCCACACAGAAAGCGGTGCTGCTGCGCCCAGGATCACCCAGCTCCTCCGTGCCGAGGTGCGGTACGGAGCGTTGCCGCGTGCCGATCGGCTTTGGTGCAGGTTTGCGTTCCTTAGAGAGAGCTCCTCGTGGCAGCGGCTAATTACAGGGTGACGAAGACGGCAGAGCGTGCACAGCGAGGTCCTGTGTCGCCGTTTCGGCTCTGTGCCTGAGGAGCGTAGCTGCACAGCGCTTGGGGTGCCGCTGGGGGGACCGGGAAGGCAGGAGCGCCCTGAGGTGTCCCCTCGGCTCCGCTGCAGCTCAGCTCTGTGCTGGCTCCCCCCCGGCTGCCAGCTGGGCCTCAGAGGTGTTTGCAGCCACGGATACAGACCCAGGTGCTGTGTGAGTGCTGGGCTGCTTCATTCTGCAGCGGGTTTTGGATGCCCGTGCCGAGCAGGGTGCAGGCCTGTGGCTCTGAAGGCGATTTCTGAATAAAATCAGCACTGAGTTCTTCTTAGAAAGCAACCACCTCCGCCTTGCTGTGGATGCTGGTGTCCTTTTCCAGCTGAGACCCACAGAGGACTAGTTAAGCCGTAAGCATCGTGGTCAGAACAATTAACACGCATCCTGCTGCGCTAACGAGAGCCCTTAGCACTGGGGGGGAGGTTGTGTGCGATTCCTCCCCGCCTGCACGGGCGGCAGCAGCTGTGAGCAGCACCCCTGGTGCCGTGCAGGCTGCTGCTCTCCCCGAGCTGGGGGCTGCAGGCCCAGGGGCCAACGTGCCGCGCTCGGTCCGAACGAGGCGGGCGGGCGGTGACGGCAGCATCGCGGTGGACCTGGCGGATTTCGTTCATTTCAGACGCTCAAAACCTGTTTCTCTGTTCCAGAGGTACACGCCACAGGGTTCAACTATCAGAACGAGGACGAGAAGGTCACCCTCTCCTTTCCCAGCACCCTTCAGAAAGGTAAGAGCCGCTCAGGTGCCCTCAGCTGGCTTTGCCCAGGTGTTGACGGAGCCGCAGCAGCAGCTCTGTCTGCCCCGGAGGCCGAGTGGGACCCTCGGGCGTCAGCTGTCAGGCTGAAGTAGATCGAAGATAATTCTGAGAATGTGCTACAGCTGGGGTTCCATCCCCTAGCAGAAGGAATGCGTTTCAAGCAGGTGTCACTCACACAAAGTCGCTGCCCCCCTGGCTGTCCGTGTTCTGTTGCGCGTCTGGCTGCTCAGTGGGTGGGTAGCACCAGGACGAAGTTTTGCTTGGAATGGGCGGTGGAAACCTGACTGGAACGTCTCCCACAGGGTTCCCTTGGTGCTGAAATCGTTGCGATTAGCGGGAGGCAGAAGGGGAAAGATCACCGTGGCTGCCGGCCCCTGGGGCTGAGCAGGTTGTCCTGGCACCGCAGGTGGCTGTAGCTGGTGACCGCCAGGCTCCCAAGCTATTTCTGTCCCACGCTGATGATCTGCTCCCCTCTTACTGAGAGACAGCTAATCTAAATTACTGCAGCCCTTTTTTTTTTTTAGGCATAATGCACTAAATCTTTGGGAAGTGTTGGTTTTGCTGTGCAGGGTTTGGGGACTGGAGCTGAGCTCCTGGTCTGAGCGGAGCCGTTTGGTTTCGCCGTTCCAGACACAAATGTGGAGGTTCTGGGGCGATAAGCCGCGGGTGTTCCGTTCTGTGGGACGCTGGCACGCTGCCTTTCTGACGAAGATCAGGTTTCCCCTTTTACACTGAGACATCGAGGGCAGAATAAATCCTGGGACTAATTGACTTAGAAGCTTGGCCGCAGCCAGCGCTGTGGCGTTGGCAGTGGGTCTCACAGGGTGTGGTACTGCGTAACAGCCGTATCCTGCGTTTTTGCATAATTTGCTCAAAGGTAAGGGGTGTAGGGCCAGGCTTCTGCAGCGGCTCGAGGTGGCTCTCTCCCAGGGGATGAGAGCTGGTGCTGCAGGAGCCTCGCAGGGATTTTACCAGTCAGGTGCTGAAATGCTGCGGTGTCTGGGTTCGGGTGCCTAGCGCTGCTGGGGCTTGCTTTTATGTAAGGAGAGCCAAGGGTTTGAGGGAGTTTGGCAAAAAAATAAAATAAAAAAATAAAGAGCCACGGCTGGAGCCGAGCGGAAGGGCTGTCTTATTTCAGCAGGGCAGGGGGCCAGCGGGGCAGCCTGGCCTGCAGGCCCAGGCCGAGGAGCGCTCTGTGTGGCACAAGCATAACAACGTCCGATCTGCTTCTGTTTCAGGGACAGGAACGCTAAAGATAGACTTTGTAGGGGAGCTGAACGACAAAATGAAAGGTTTTTACCGCAGTAAATACACCACCCCCGCCGGAGACACGCGCTACGCCGCCGTCACCCAGTTCGAGGTAGGGCTGCCGTGCTGTGCTCAGGGAGGGTCGTTCCCAGCACGGGGTCTGTTCTCGGGAGCAGCCTGAGGTCCTGGCTGTAGCTCTGCCCTCTGGGTAAGCTTCAGAAAGGCACTTTTTGCTGGGCAATCCCCAAAGCATCCTGCAGGCTGTGCCCCGAGGGTCAGTACCGTGCCCCGAGGGTCACGCTGATGCGTGGTGCGGTACATGTGTGAAAGGGGGGCAACATCTGGAAGCACCGATTTGTGCAGAAGTGGTCAAACGCATCTGTGCAACCTGCCTTTGTGAAGGGTATTAATTGTTAAATAGGACGTTCTGCTTTTATCTCAGCGTCTGACGACATCCCAAACGTGAGCCAGATCACGGCTGGAGTGTTACGTAAGCCCTGGTCACAGCGGCAGAGGTTTATACCCTGTTGTAATTCCACAGCTTTCTGCCCGGCTGCATCCAAGCCAGGAGCACCTGCCCAGGCCCGGTGGGAGGTCTCCTGGGCGCAGAGCAGTCGTGGGCTGTCGGAAGGTGGTCGCGTGCGCGCTGCCTGTGAGCGCCCGGCTGCCCGCGCTCCCGCGCTGCTTTCACATGACTGAGCTTTGCTCCTGTCATGACTCTGCTGAATTGTGCTCGGGCTGTGGAATTCCATCAGGACACAGAGTGCTTTTCAGCTGCATTAAATACGAAAAAAAAAAAAAAAGAGGGAAATAAGTCATAACAAAATGCTCTAATGCATTGAGGGGTCAGGGTGTCGGTGAGGAGGCCACACCAGTGGGTAGCCATCGCTCCTCCAACCTCCTGCCTGCAAAATAGGCTGAATTTTTGTGTGCTTTCATTGCAGCAGAGCCTTGTGATTTATTTGGTTCATGTTCTTCCTTCTTTCAGGCTACTGATGCTCGCAGAGCCTTCCCTTGCTGGGATGAGCCCGCTATTAAGGCAACGTTTGATATTTCGTTGGTGGTTCCTAAAGACAGAGTGGCTTTGTCAAATATGGTGAGTTCTGGTGCACGAGCAACCTGTCTGTTAAATAAAACTGTAATAAGGGCAAAGTAATAAGGGCAGCTGACTGAAAGTTAACGGTGTTTGGGGAATTAGGACCATGGTCGGTCTTGCTAGCAGTTACCAAGCAGCTCTGAATTGAGGGAGCTCTTAACAAGATGATTCTGTTATTTCAGATGCGAGCACAAAACCTAAACAGACCTTACACACCACAGAGCTGTGTTTGTTTTTGTAACAGAAGTCTAGCATATGTCGTGCCACGTGCTGCTTGAGTAAAAGTGGCTGGGGAAAAAAAAAAAGAGCCTTTGCATGTTTATATAGCTGCTGTAACTCGGGATAGATAGGCGTGTTTTCTGCCCTGGAGAATTTCTGAGCAGAACGAGGGTGAGATGTGCAAGCAAAAGTGCTTCTGTCACAAATACAAGTGGGCATTTTCAGGTTGCTGTTTTAAATACGGTACAAATATTTCTGGAGGGTGTTTCTGGAGAAGAACAAGTGAGCTCCAAAATAGCTTTTGGTTGCTTTACTCCAGCGCTGCGAACTCTCAGTTGCCTGCAGGGCCTGCTGCGCTCCCCGACCGCGTGGTTTCTGTTTCAGTATGGCAGTGAAAGCCTCGTGCCTCGCTGGGAGCTGGGGGGTGCCCTCCTCTCCGGGGTGTCCTCCCCCTGGAGGACAGCAGCTGGTGGCTGAGGTGTTCAGCTGCCCCTCCAGGGAGGGAACACAAAGCACACGTTCCAGCAGCACGTCTGCCTTTCTGGGGTGGGGACCATGTGCTATGTGTCTGCTAGGAAAGCACACCTCCGTCTGTGCTGGGGCTTTCTTTGGCAAGGAGGGGACCTGCCCCGTGGCCTGCATTTTAAAGTCAGGGAAGCTCTTCCACATTCGGTTGAGCTCTGGCGGCGCAGCGGTGAGCCCTGGAGCTGCCCCCCAGCTAACTGCCCACCCTCCGCCTTGAAGAACGTCGTCGACAGGAAGCCGTACCCGGACGACGAGAACCTGGTGGAGGTGAAGTTCGCCCGCACCCCGGTCATGTCGACCTACCTGGTGGCGTTCGTGGTGGGCGAGTACGACTTCGTGGAGACCCGCTCCCTGGACGGGGTCCTGGTGCGCGTCTACACGCCCGTGGGCAAAGCGGAGCAGGGGAAGTTTGCGCTG
>VXAV01004097.1:33929-46192 GCA_013399715.1 Alectura lathami
GGGGGGGTGCTGTCGGTGCTGGGCGAGGGGCTGTGCCCTCTCCCCTGCTCACATCGCAGGGTGTTCCCTGCTTCAGCAGCCTGGGGGGGGCTGGGACCAAAACCTCGCTTGTGGGCGAACCCGTGTGACAGAAGGCGCGCTGTGCCTGAGCTGCTCCGCTCGGATGGCGTGGGCTTCGGTCCGAAATGGGGAGTGCTGACCCCAGGGGTGGAGCACCTCCCCGTGGGGACGGGCTGGGAGCTGGGGAGGGGGGAAGGCTGCGGGGAGAGCTGAGAGCGGCCTAAAGGAGGGGGCAGGCTCTGCAGCAGGGCTGTGGGGATGGGGCTGGGGACATGGGTTCACCCTGAGAGAGGGGAGATGGAGCCTGGAGAGGAGGGAAAAGTTCTTGAGGCTCAGGGTGGGGAGGCACCGGCACAGGGTGCCCAGAGGGGTGGTGGCTGCCCCATCCCTGGGGACATCCAGGGTCTCCGAGCACCCTGCCCCAGCTGGGGGTGCCCCTGTGCCCTGCAGGTAGCGGGGCTGGGTGGCCTTTGGGGGACCCTCCCACCCCCAACCCCTCTGTGGTTCTGCTGAAGGGGAGGCTGCAGCCTGGGAGGATGGGAGTCCTCCAGACTGCGAGCTGGGAGTGTGCGTGCTGCTGCCCTGGGCTGCTCTCAGCCGCGAGGAATCCCTCGGTTTTACCCGCTGGGCCAAGTTAACCTGGTGTATTTACTCGGTTTCTCCTCTTTTCTCTTACAGGTTGCTGCTAAAACTCTGCCTTTTTATAAGGACTACTTCAATGTTCCTTACCCTCTTCCTAAAATTGATCTCATAGCTATTGCAGATTTTGCTGCTGGTAAAGTAACTCACTTTATTGATGAACTGTGTTTTATTTGAATTATAAACATTTAGGAAGAGGTGTGTATCAATATCAATAAACCTTTGTATTTATTTTATAAAGGTGCCATGGAGAACTGGGGCCTTGTTACTTATAGGTATGCTGTTAAAATACTGTCTTTCCCCTCCTTTGTTCACTAATTCTTAGAAGTAGCTGGATTAGATTTAGGGAGCTGCTACCATCCCAAATAAGCCCGAGTAACTGCCTTCAGCTCTTGCTTCAGCCTGGATCTGACTCCTGCAGCAGCGTGCAGTGTCCCACGGGCAGAGTGAGCTGCAGCGCTGCTGCCCAGGGCTGCGAGGGTCTCGCTGGCAGCGCTGCCTGTTCCACCAGAGAACTTTCTGGGCTGCTTTTCCCCACGAGTTACGTCCTTACAGCTGGAAGGGTTTCTCCGTTGGTTGTAGGCAAGTTGGTGAATCTAGCAGCCACCTCGTAGTCATGTAAATTGGAGCTACTAACTTGCCTTCCTTTACAGTTTTTTACGTTCATCTGATCAAGCTGTTGTAGCTTTGCTTGATGCTCTGACATGGTCCGTGCTCACTGTTAGGCCAGTTTTCATTTTGTACAACACTGGACTTGTAAGCTTTGGACTTAAGTCCTGAAATCATTTGAATTTCTTCTACTGGACTTTGAATTTGGCCTTAAGAAAAGAATTGCAATGAAAATTTGGGCGCAACTTTAAAGCCTGCTTCTCCACTTATTGCAATTTGGATGAAATCTGATATTTTACCTCCTGTGGGGGGAAAAAAAAAATACTTGGATGAGTAGAATTTTTTTGAAGCCTTTCTCAATTTTGCTATTCCGCTTTTTCCCCCCGATTCTCAATCTGGCACACTTGCTCTACCCCCTCGGGGCCAGAGGGTCGGCACAGCCTGCGGACCCCCCTCTGGTCTGGGGTGCTCGTGCTGCCCCCTGGGAGCAGCCCCGAAGCCTTTCCTGAGGGCCCACCACGTCCTGGTGGCGGTGGGGTGTTCGCAGAGGGCTGCCTGCCTCCCCTGGGAGCAGTGAATGTGTGTGGAGGGTCCCGTGCACCTGCAGGGGGGCAACACAGCTGGCAGGGCACTGGGAGAGCTGGCTTCCCCCTGGGGCTGAGGCAGGCGGCTTCGCCGTGCATGCTCCGTGCACTGCGAAGGGCGTTACAGTGCAGGTGGGAGCTGCCCCCCTACCCCTTCCGAGATTAGGCAGGCGGTCTGTCTTACACACCAAGGATGACCTTTCTTGTTCCTGCTTGGGTTACCGCACTCCTCTTCTTGCATGCCGTGAGGAACTGTTGCTCCAAAGCATTCCAGTAACTGGAGCTCACCAGAACAATGTCTACACTGAAATAGCTTTTGCTTTTCTCAGTTGTACTGATCACTTTGTAGCTTGCTTAGGTAACTTAACCTACTTTGGGCTGTGGTTTTTTCCCTAGGCAGTTCCGCTCTGTTCAGTTTCCTTTCTCTTTTGAATACAGGGAGACTGCGCTGCTCATTGACCCCAAAAATTCCTGTTCTTCGTCTCGCCAGTGGGTTGCTCTGGTTGTGGGGCATGAACTTGCTCATCAGTGGTTTGGAAACCTTGTGACCATGGTATCTAACAGTTATATGTTCTTCTAGTTTTTGTTGACATGTGCTTCATATCATGTGTTAGTGAAATTGTCCCTTAATAACAGGCCTGCTGTCTTTAAAATTTAAAAAAAAAAAAAAAAATAGTGCTTTATTATCCCTCCCTTCTTTACCAGTGTGTTCTTTGAAAGTGCTTTTAGATCTTTGCTAGGAGGGGAGGACAGGGGGTGCTTCTCGCTCTTCTTGGGCTGCTGACTTGTCCTTAGGGAGTTGTTTGTGCTCACACCTGTCGGCTGTTTCCCAGATTTGGACTAAACGGGCCGTCAGCGGCTTCTCTCTGCTGCCGCCTTCTCGCTGGTTAAGTGAAGCTCTCGGGATGTTGTTCTTTATTCCACCTTCTCATTTTCCAGGAATGGTGGACCCATCTCTGGCTGAATGAGGGATTTGCCTCCTGGATTGAGTACCTGTGTGTGGATCACTGTTTTCCAGAGTATGACATCTGGACTCAGTTTGTTTCCGCTGATTACACGCGGGCGCAGGAGCTCGACGCCTTAGACAACAGTCATCCCATCGAGGTAACGCTGTCCCTGCTGCTGCTTGTCTCCCTTCCCTCTCACCAGCTGGACGTGAGCTTTTTGTTCCCTGTTGAGAGAAACATACAGGCGTTCATAAAGCAAAGGAAAATCTAAAACCGCGTTCAGGCGTTGTGGGTTTTCCTTCATTACGCTCTCTTCAGTGAGAAAGCTCCTCGAGCAGTGGAAGGCAATCAAAGTCTCGTGGCAGTGAAAATCTTCTCCCTGCTAACTGTGCTGTCTGCCACAGGTTAGTGTTGGCCACCCCTCCGAAGTAGACGAGATATTTGATGCTATTTCTTACAGCAAGGGAGCGTCTGTCATCCGAATGCTGCACGACTACATCGGGGATGAGGTAGGGGCTGTGCTTACAAAGCTGCCCGGGGGGCTTCAGACCTTTCTGCAGAACAAAACCTTTCTATTTTCAAATGTTCATAATTTTTTGTTTTGAAAACTTCTCCAGTGTGTTTTCAGGCTGTATTTAGGCTCGCCTAGGAGAAATAAGATAGTGGGAAGATGCAGAAATGAAGTTAGTACAATACTAAGATCTGGTTTAAAAAAAAAAAAGAAAACAAAAGGTTATTAAAGGTTATTTTCTCTAGTAGCAGAGTTTAAGAGGGATTTGCAGCTGTACACAGTGATCCCAGGGTTCTCTGGTTGATCCTTGACTGTGAATGCAGCTGGGGGCAGGGTGGGAGGGCCCCCGTGCTGCCGTCACATGCCCCGCTCTGTGTCCCCAGGACTTTCGGAAAGGAATGCACCTGTATCTGACAAAGTTCCTGCAGAAGAACGCAGCCACAGGTAATGCTGGTTCCCAGTGCTGACGTAACTGGTTTCTGCTGGCAAAACTGCGAGCGCTGCGTGAGGGACTCCTCCGCAGTCGGGTTTGCAGCCGAGGTAACGGAAGCACAGGGAAGCAGCTGGCGTGTCTCCAGCTGTACACAACGAGGGGGCTCAGCATCCTCGAGGGCCCTGTGTCTCAGGAGGGCGAGGGTGAGGGCGTCTGAGGGACCTGCACTGGCGCTGGCAGGCACTCCTGGGTAGCGCTCTCCTTTGGCAGCGTCGGCTGCACGTGCGAGTGGGCAGCTCGGGGCCTGCCCTGACATCTCACAGTGCTCCCTGATCCCAGAGCTCTCTTTGTGTATCAGCACAAGCGTGGAAGTGGGACAAGGTGTTCCATCAGCCCTAAACAGCCCACGCTGTTCAGATTTGGCATAAAGTGTGAAAAACTTGAGGAGAAGTGCTTCTGCTCCATCTTTTTGCGTATCCAGTTTGGATCGATCGCGTTCTTTTAGCTGTAATGAAGCTTTCTTCCCCCTCCCCTCACCTGTGACTGCTCTGAGCAGTTTCCTCTCTCTTGCCTGTCTCTGTTACAACTTGACCAAAGGCAGCCCAAGGCCCGAGGGCAAACGGGGGTGACAGCCTGCTGCCCCAGAGCCCCGCAGCGCGGCCGTGCCTGAGGCGGCCAGGCGCTGGGAGTCCTCACTCAGGCTTCTCTTCTGCAGAGGACCTCTGGGAAAGCCTGGAAAAAGCGAGCGGTAAACCTATCGCTGCTGTGATGAACACCTGGACCAAACAGATGGGCTTCCCGCTCATTTATGTGGAAGCTGAACAGGTAAATTGTGCAGCAGTTCCCTCACAATCACTGTGCTGTTTTCTTCAGCATGTCACATCGGATGATCTGCCTTCAGCCGTGTTTAAGGTCAGATTTGGGAGTTTGCAGTCACTCAAAAACCCCTCTTTGAGCGGGACGTGTGCCAGCTCTGTCCCTGCGGGCCGGGGAGGAGCAGCTCTCCTGAGGAGCCCAGTGGAAGGTGGCCTGGAGGTCACCCGCGGGCACCTCGGGTCCTGTGCCTGGGGCCTGCCGGCCTGGCCCGTTTGCTCTCTGTGTGGGAAAAGCTTGGGGGGGGTGCGGATATGTGCCTCAAGTCCCCTCCCTGCACGCTCTGCTTCTTGCTTTACGGGTCCCAGGCAGGTGGGGCTTAGTGGCTGCGAGCTGAAATCAGACAAAAAATCAATTCGTGGTTAGGGCACGTGTGCTTTAACAACAGCAGGGGTTAATGAGGCGGGGAGAGCTCTTGAGGTAGCTCCTGTTCCTGGAGAGCAGTGGGGCTTGGACAAGTTTCAGAGCGCGTAGAAACAGACGTGAGGTACAGAACCTGAGGGGTGTTCCGGGAGCTCCTTCCTCCGTTAGCTCCATGAATATTGGAAGAAGTTGCACCTCGGTAGAAATCTGAATTTATTTTTTATTATCGTTTTTTTTAGCAAGACGACGACAAGGTGCTGAAGCTGGTCCAGAAGAAGTTCTGTGCCAGCGGGCCGTACGCCGGTAAGGGGAGCGCTGGGAGCCACCGTCAGCTGCGCTGCCCGGGTCTGGGTGCTCAGCACCCTGAGCTGGTCTCAGGTTGGGTGCTCTGGCACTCGGGGGCTGCCTGTCCCCCGTGCGTGGAGAGCAGCACCCGCCCGCAGTCCTGGGGCCAGTTTTGGTGCTGGGATCCTCCTCTGAGGTCTGCCTTAAGGCCGGTGCTGCTGTCTGAGGAGCTCTGCTGCTTTGTAGTTGGGAATAAAGGACATTGCCTCGTGTGGAAGCCGCTGTTGTAAGACACAGATTCTGCCCAACTCCTGCTTACAGAAATCCAAGTGTCTGGCTTCAGAGGTGATGTGAAGATCCTTGGGTCTGGGCTCCAGAGCTGCCCTTTTCCTTCAGGTTTTCATCAGTTTGAATTGAAACAGACTTGAACTGCTGCTAATCTTGCTTGAGCGTCAGGCAGAGTTTCTCAGAGTCTGCATACCTTTTTCCTTAGGCTTTCCTTTCCTTGTTTACTCTTTTAGGGGAGGATTTCCCCATGTGGATGGTCCCCATAAGTATTTGTACAAGCGATGACCCCACCAGTGCCAAAATGCAAATACTGATGGACAAACCAGAGCTGACCTTGGTTTTGAAAGATGTTAAGCCAGACCAGTGGGTGAAGGTGAGTCCTGGCAGAGGGGAACATCGCACTGGCAGCGTCTGGTTGTCGCTGTGATGTTCTCCTGCATTTCAATTTCCTCCTTTCTCTTTCCTTGCAATCGTGTCTCTGTGCTGCTGTTGGATATTGGCTCCTCTCTGTATTCTTGCTGAATGTGGTCCTTTCCCTTCCAAGCTTTGGCCTAGACAATGTGAACTGGAACCTTCTGGGAGGGCAAGCCCAGAAACACGGAGTTCCACTGAGCAGAGGCAGCTTTTGGTTTGAAGTGTGGTGGCTTTTTCAGTATCCCCAGGCAACTGCTGCTGAGTTCAAGTCCATTCTGAGCAAAAATGGGCCTGTTTCTTCTCATTAGTGTGAAGTTTTCAATGGGTTGTTACCAGGCAAGCACAAATCTGCAAGTGAACCAAATCCCTGTTGAGATCTGTAGCAGCCAGCGGCAGCGCTTGGGAGCTGATGGACGCCGGGGCTGTTGCTGCGCGGCCTGTGGAGGGGGAGCGCTCCCTGGCTGGAGCCGTACCCCGACAGCTGCCTCCAGCCAGAGGTGCTCTCCGTTCTGAGTCAAATCTTCCTGCCCCCCCGCCAGGAGCACTGCGCTCCTGGATCACCGCATGGGCCTGGCGACAGGACGCTGCCCGGAGGTGACGCTGGCTGGCTGCCAGCAGCGTGCTGTTACCAGGCTTCCTGACCACCGTGCCTTGCTGTTGAGCGGGGCGGAGGTGCTCGTTCGCCTTCCTGAAGGAAGCGGCTCAGTGTCAGAGCAGTGCTGAGCAGGCTGAGGAGTGACACAGTCACAGGAGCGACGCTGCCAGCACCAGCCGTCTCCTGCGTTTAATTCTCAGTGCGTGCTGGCTTCAGCTGGGAGCTACCCACAGAAGAGCAGTGTCTCTTTTCTCCTTGCTCCTAGCCTCTGTTTCCTCGTGCCAGCTCTCTCTCATCTTCTGTACCTCTTGGGCAGTGTTCCTTGTTTGCAGTTTTCAGTTTTCCTCCCTTTTTTTAAAATCGGAATTAAATGGCAGCGACGGACTGCTCTGAGCCGCAGCGCTCTGACAAATTTGGAATGGCCGAAAAACAAAGATGAAAAACTGTCCCTATTTGTTCCTGACTTTGAATTTTTTGGTCCCTTCCAGCTAAACCTCGGAACAGTGGGGTTTTACCGCACGCAGTACAGCCCTGACATGCTGGAGAGCTTAATCCCAGCCATCAAAGACCTCTCCCTACCCCCTGTGGACAGGCTTGGCCTGCAGAACGATCTCTTCTCTCTGGTAAGCAACCTCGGCTGTGGTGGCTGACAGGAGCCCTGCAGAAATCAGTGGTGAGGAGTCAGCCTCCACCCCTGGAGGCACGGTGCCTCTGGGGTCGCTGCGTGCCTTTAACTCTTCGTTTGCCCAGCGAGCTCCAGCTTGCAAGGCGCAGGTGCTCTGGAAGCCCTCAGCCTGGAGCTCTGCTGTGACCTGTAGGGTGCCCGATGTTGCAGTCTCCTGAAATTGTTCTGAGAACCTGCTTCCTCCTAATTCATAAAACCAGGGGTATTTTAATTATCCCCTCCAAGACCCTGTCAGCACCGTGTGCTTTACCCGGGGCTGGCTGCAGTTGTCCTCCCCTGGAGGGGGGGGTGGCTGCTGGGATTCCTGCCCCTTAAAAGCAAGGGATTGCCCCACAGCCGCTGGTGCCAGCCCAGAGCAGCGAGTCGCTGCACTCTGCGTTTCAGATTGCACTCCCCTGTTCTTTTGGGATAGCGAAAATACGGAAGGTTTTGGACGTGTGGGTTTGGGACCCTGGCTGTCTGCCTTCAGAGCCTGTGACTTGCGGCTGGGTCCCTTCCCGGTGCTGCAGGACCAGCAGGGCAAAACACGGAGCGAAAACACACACGGGAACGCGGTGTTAGGCTCCCGCTTTGTTTTACTTTGTTTCTTTCCATTTTAATCTGGTTTTATCGTAGGTGAAGTTAGCTTAGATAGTAAAAAGGGCTCCCGACAGAGCAGTCTGGGTGGAGGTGCCCTCTGCAGGCATTCTCGGCTGCACCGAGCACCGGCGTGTCCTCGCGGTGCTGGGGAGCAGCGTAACGTGTCCCTGGCAGAGCCGGAGAGGCAGCGAGGGGCAGGAAGCAGCAGTGACTTCTGCAGCTGTACGCTCCCGCTTTGGTGGAGAGCAGCAGTCAAGCCTCTAAATCCTCCAATTTGGAGCTAAAACCGGGTGTCGGCGGGGGTGGCACGGGGCTGAGAGTGACCCCGGCGGCCTGTCCCCTGCCAGCGCTGCTGCAGCGCCAAGTCGCTCCCCCTCGCTGCCTGCACAGCGCGCAAAAGCCGCGCGGCCGCGGTTGGGGGGAGGCGGGGGGCTGCCACGCGCCTGGCCCCTGCCTGGGGTAACGCTGAGCCCTGTCTTCTCCTCTCCCAGGCCCGAGCTGGAATCATTAGCACTGTAGAGGTTCTAAAAGTCATGGAAGCTTTTGTGAACGAGCCCAACTACACGGTGTGGAGCGACCTCAGCTGTAACCTGGAGATTCTCTCGACTCTCTTGTCCCACACAGACTTCTATGAGGAAATCCAGGTGTTCGTGAAGGATGTCTTCTCGCCCATAGGGGAGAGACTGGGGTGGGACCCCAGACCCGGAGAGGGTAGGAAAACTCCCTGTGGGATGCAGTAGTGCTTTTGAAACACTCCTCTGTAAATAAGCCACCACAATTCCGGGAGGGGCGGAGAGGGGAGGAAAAGGGAGGTCCGAAGCAGGCACTCGGGGTATTTTTGTACTTCAGCAGCCTAACACAGAGCCCCAGAACAACCCTCTTTTCCTGAGTGCCAGCTAAAATGGCACAACTTTTCCCTGCCAGGTCTGTGATTGATTAAAAACTCTCTGCTCCAGCTTTGCACCTCCTGGAGGGCGTGAGCCGTGCCGGGCTGCGCGCAGGGCAGGCTGTGCGCGTCTACTTGCCCTGCTCAGTCCCGTTGCTGACTCAGCAGGTTGGTTGCTGTCACCAGCCTAGCTCAGACTGCAGGCAGAGCCCGCTGGGTTTGGTCCAGAATTGGACCTCTCTCTGCCATAAAAATAAATTCTCCTAATGTGGGAGTGAGAAAAGCCCTAGTTTCTTTTGATATCCCCAAATACGTGGCAGGATTATTTACAGCTCTGCCCTCGTCGGCCTAGGTGGAAGAATTCAAGAGTTGCATTAATTGAGCTGCTGCACTGTCTCCAGCTAACTGCTCTGTCCTGCTCTAGGTCACCTGGATGCCCTTCTGAGAGGCCTGGTGCTGGGCAAACTTGGAAAAGCCGGGCACAAGGCGACGCTGGAAGAAGCCCGACGCCGGTTCAAGGACCACGTGGAGGGGAAGCACGTCCTCTCGGCCGACCTGAGGAGCCCTGTAGGTTGTGGGAAGCTCGGGCTGCTGCACACGCTGATGCAGAGCAGCTCTGCTCGCTGGGTGCTGTCGGGTTTGGGTTCGGAGGCTGTGGTGGGCGTGGGTTGGGTGTGCGAGGCGCTTGCGAGCGAGCTGCAGTGCGGCGCAGAGAAGTCTTGCTCCATTCCTGTAGCTGAAACTGCCAAAATGATGCTGAAAAGCAGAAGGGATCGGTGCAGGTATCTTCCACCTGCCTGAAATCTAGCCCAGAGAGGTGGAAATGGGTGGCTGTGGAGCCCTTCCCTCCACAGGCAGCTTTGCCTCGCGTTCCTAGAAGCGCGGTTGGCGAAGGACCCCCCTTGTCCCTGCTCTCCCCCAGGTGTACGTCACCATTCTGAAGCACGGAGACAGTGCAGCTTTGGACACCATGCTGAAGGTGAGCGCGCCTCGGGCTGCTTACGCCACGGGAAGCGGAACGCTGCACCCTGCGGGCTGGGCTGGGTGGGCTGGGCCCCACCCGCGGGCGGCCCGGGGTGTTCCTCGCTCCCTGCCCCGGGGATCGTGGCACCTCTCCTCGGGGGGCGGCTTTGCGTTGCTCGGAGGCAGGGTTCCACCTGACGCCGTACGAGCAGTGGTGAGGATCAGCCCCTTGCTGCGGGGCTGCCTCCCGGCGCAGCAAAGTCCGCGGAGCAGGCAGCGTCGGTCGCGAAGGTGGCAGCAGCGGGTCCCGCGCGGGGCTGGGGGGCTCCTCCCGCAGCTGCAGCGTGCGAGGGGGGCATTTCGTGCCTCGTGCTAACGTGCTGTGCTCTGGCCTTGAAGCTCCACAAGCAAGCAGACATGCAGGAGGAGAAGAACCGAATCGAGCGAGTTCTCGGAGCCATCTCCCAGCCGGAGCTGATCCAGAAAGTTCTCACCTTTGCACTTTCAGTAAGTCGTCGCGCAGGCTGCTGTTCCGTGCGTTGTGACACACGCAAACGACGTGCAAGAAAGGGAATAATCCAGTGATTAAATCTGAACTGCATCTTAGTTTGTGGAAAAACAAAGCCCCAAAGGCTGTCCTTGATGTTGGGCGCCGTGCTGGAGCTGCCTTTGATACTTGCCCACGTTTCCACCCGCAGGAGGAGGTACGTCCCCAGGACACGGTGTCTGTCATCGGCGGGGTGGCGGGAGGCAGCAGGCAGGGGAGGAAGGCTGCCTGGAAATTCGTGCGGGACAACTGGGAGGAGCTGTACAACCGCTACCAAGGAGGGTTCTTGATATCCCGGCTGATCAAGGTGCGTGCCTGCGGGGACGGCTCCCGCAGGGGAGCAGGACCAGGCGGCTGCCTTCGCGGTGCCGACCGCTTGGTGGTTGTTTTCCCTTTCAGCTAACGGTGGATGGATTTGCCAACGACAAAATGGCTGCAGAAGTTAAGGTAAGAGGTTTTGTTCAGGGGAGCGGCAGCCCCAGCTGCGACAGGCGGGGCGGGCTGCGCGCTGTCAGCTGTCTGCGCGGCGTCGGGGTTTGAGCTGTGCCTCTCCTCCGGCTGCTTTGCGCTCCGGTCCCTGGGCGGTGCTGCTTTAACCTGCGCCGTTTTGAAATGTGGCCCTTGGTCACCGCTTTCCCACTAATTCTGACGCTGAAGCTGTGCTGAGCCGCAACTTCAGCTGCCTTTCTGCCATCCAGGGATCTCCCTCTTAGAAAAGATTCAGCAGCATCAATGATTTCACAGAGAAACCTCGCGCTGTAGTTCCATTTTTCCCTTAAAGACTCTCGGCGCAGCATTCACCAGAACAATCTCCCATAGCCAAACCACGGCTGGTTCCCAGGGGGCTTCCTGGGGCTTCCTCGGGCCTCGGTCAGGGCCCAGAAGCGCCCCCGTGGTTTGCTGCCCCTTGTCCCCTCCCAGTGCGGGGCTGGACCCAGCTCCCGAAGCTCCGCGCTGGGGCCAGGCATGTCCTGCTGGGAGGGACCCCCAGGGCCACCCAGCCCCGCTGCCTGCAGGGCACGGGGACACCCCCGGCTGGGGCAGGGTGCTCACAGACCCTGGATGTCCCCAGGGCTGGGGCAGCCGCCACCTCTGTGGGCACCCTGTGCCGCTGCCTCCCCGCCCTGAGCCTCGTAGAACTCTGCGCCTGGAGAGAAGGGAAATCTCTCTCCCTGCTCTCAGGGTGACCCCATGTCCCCCGCCCCATCCCCACAGCCCTGCTGCAGACCCTGACCCCCCCCACACACTTTCTCCCAGCCCCCTCCCGGCCGCTCTCAGCCCTCCCCGCAGCCTGCTCCCCTCCAGGCCGTGAGGCAGGACAAACCCTCGTACCAGCTGGGGAACCGGGGGGCCCTCCAGCACCCCGCCTCGCCTCCGGCCGTGCCCCCCTCACGCCGGGCTGTGTGCTTTCCGTCCAGGCCTTCTTCGAGAGCCACCCCGCCCCGTCGGCGGAGCGCACGGTGCAGCAGTGCTGCGAGAACATCCTGCTCAACGCCGCCTGGCTGAAGCGGGACGCCGACAGCATCCACCAGTTCCTGCTGCAGCGCGGGGCCCCCCCGGGCACGGTGTGAGGCCGCCCGCCCGCTCCCCGCTGCCCATCCCGGGGAGGGAGGAGCTCCCCTGCGGCTGATTCACGCGCCAAGAATTCGGAGTCTTTTTTTCCCAAGCGGATGGGGATTGGACAATGAATGTAGTTAACTGGTTTCCTGCTCACACTCCAGAATTAAATTCTATTAAAATTATCAGCAATTCAGCAAAAAAAAGAAAAAGAAAGAAAGAAAGAAAAAAAAAAAGAAAAATCTGTAAATATGATAGTAATAAAATAGAGCATAACAAAACTGTGAAACTTCCTCAAGCCTTGTCAGTGGTTAAAATATTTAACGCCCCCCTGCCGCCCCCCGTTGAGAGAGGCTCTGGTTTTTACGCCCTCCCCCAGGAGCACAGCGGCGGCCCCAGCCCAGCGGAGCTGGGGGCAGGAGGCGGCCGCGGCCCCGGCGCGGGG
>VXAV01004101.1:7361-21405 GCA_013399715.1 Alectura lathami
AAAAAAAATCAGCTTCTTCTGTGTAGAAGTGATTCATTGGATTATACCATTCTTTAGAAGCGGAATAATGAACAGTTAGTATGTCATAGCAAGACACTTTTGCAAAATGTCTGACAGTATTATACTGACAATGTTCTTAAGTACTGTAGAGTCATAATCAAAACATATGGTAAATAGTAAATACAGTATCCTGCCAGGAACAGTATGGAATGAAATAAGGAGTTTTATTCACTAAAAACATACAGCTCTTCACCATTTTTTTTATTACTGATATTCAGCCATTTGACTAATTAATAGAAAATGCTACACGATTAAAATAGTCTGCAGCAAAAAGGTACTACAAACACAGCATAGAATTAATCTGTGGAACTCAATGACACTAGGCATTACCAATAATAGTAAGATTTATAAAATAAATAAATAATTTTTAAAAAGATTTAACATTAATGAATAAAAATAGCATCTGTAGTTACACTGAGTTAACTAGAAAAAAAATAATATAGTAATCAATCCACATGCTTTGGTGGATAAAATGATCATTGGTTGTTGTCAAGAAGAAACTCACCCCCCTATGAAGAAACATCAACAAACTGAAGATGTAGGAGATGTAATAGATACATAAACTTCTTCAGAAGAATGCTATGTTGACCTCTGGTAGAAATAAGACACTGAGCTAAGAAGGCTGTTACTTATTTTCCATATAGCAAAAGTAAGATCCCCAACAATTAAACAAAATATAACCAGCACAAATAGTCAAATCTCATTTCCCTAAGCCTTGAATCTCAGAAATTTAAACTTGTTAATTTTCCAAAATCATAAGCATTTGGTAAACGTTAGAAAAATTAAAATTAGACTCCTTGGACTTTATTCCTTTAATTTTTTTTCTACGTTTTATAGAAATCTAGTAGCAGACTCGTGGTGTGTATTATTCTATCATTCTGTAGGAAGGATAGATTTAGATCAGATATTAGGAGGAAATTCTTTACTTAAAGGGTGGTGAGGCACTGGCACTTGTTGCCCAGGGCAGCTGTGGATGCCCCATCCCTGGAGGTGTTCAAGGCTGGACTGGGTGGGGCCCTGGGCAGTCTGATCCAGTGGGTAGCAATGTTGCACATGGTAGGGATTTGGAACTAGATCCTCAAGGTCCCTTCCAATACAAACCATTCTATGATCCTACGATTACATTCTTTAGGATAAAACACTAAAGCAAAATTTTGTGTATCAGAATACAGATCAAAGAAGTCAGAACTAAAACCTTCCCCTACTGGACAGAGAGCAGTTGGCTCACCCCTGTATTACTCTGCAGAGGTAAAATGCACAATGTGGTCATTGTTTTGATGTATTCAACACTTCATTAGCAACCGCACATGAATAGTTATTTTTCAGCTATGAAATTTCTCCCTCTGTTAGGGCAGCTTCACTGTATAGATGAATATAAATACAGGTATACAAACACACAAGGGAGAAAGGAATAGAAAGAATAGACCCAGAGTGGAGATTCAAAATACAGTTCATCTGCTAGAAACAATAGACAAATGACATAGCAATTTTCACAACTCCTTAATGAGATCCCAAGGCAGTTTTCTTAAGCTCAAAAGTGAAAATGTCAAACAGATTAATTTAAACTCATACTGCTCACCAAGAGTCTTCTATATTTTTTGTTGTGTTATGGGTTTTTTTTTGTGTGTTGTGTTTTGTTTTGAAAGAAGAGCTAAACAGAATACATGGCAGCACTACAGCAATACTGGGCACACAAATGATCTTTGTGATTTTAATCGAGTTTAGCTTTGATGTATGACATCACAATAAATATCAAACAAGCTTTCACCACTTACCAAGAATTGCATTTGTTTTAGAATATTTAGGAATGTTCAACAAATTTAATTTTTTTTTGAAATATTGGATATCAAATATTAATAACAGAGGGTCTTGATCTCCCAAGCCTTTCTGACTGTAGTCTTATATACACACATTTTCAAGGAAAATGAAAAAATAAATTAATGTTTATAAAGGTGAACCTAGCTGAGAATTTTTTTCCCACAAATCTTCTAGTAATCATGTTTTTCATTTACGACTGGCAGCACTTCTAATGTTTCAGTTCTGTCAGGCCAAAGCCTAGTCAATGCCGTAGTGTCTTTTTGCATTTCTACCCTGGGCAAAAGATCAACGAAACTATCCTCCTCTGTAAATAAGACGAAAGAAAGACAGCACGCTTTTGTTTTTCTCCATCATTTACCACATAAGTCCTAGAGTTTAGACATGTCATTTTACTGAAATACCGTCTTAATGGAAGCTTGGACTGCAAGCCCCTGATTCATGATTTCTTCAAAAGTAAGACACTGAAACTCCTAATCTTGCGGCCTAGGGAAGAATAGTGAAAGTCTGGAACATCAATTTGATGTCCTAACTTTCACTCAGCAGACAAGGAATATAAGCCCTTGTATACATTTCTACATGCTCTGATTCACAACTATCCTTAGTTACAGGAGAATTCTGGAAGTCACAGTCATCAGCAGAATAGATTTAAGTTTTTGACAAGGTGCTTTGACATACATTGCTTTTGGTTAATGATGACCCGAATGAAATGTGGTTTTGAGATTCCTCTGTAGTCTCCTTTGTTAAGCTTTTAACATCCTTGTTTGTTTCCCACACGTTCTGTTTGACTTTACAGCTGTTTGATTTGCTTTTTGTTTGTTTGTTTTTAGTTTTCCCTGTAGTTCCTTCATGCTCTTCTTTGATTTGTAGTTCTGAGTGCCTTTCTGACACCCTCATATTCACTAAATTTTCAGGATATTTCAAGGAAGAATGATTTCAGATGCACACTTTTCTACTCTAAGCACAACAAGAGGTAAATTTTCAGTACAATGCGCAGAGATTTAGGTGCACAACACTTATTAATATTAATGGGAGTCATGCAGCTAAATTTCTTCACACTATGTTGAAAATATAATCACAGTTCTCAATGAAAAATTCATAATAATGTTTAGTCCTAGAACTCAGTGGCCACACATAATTACTAACAAACAACAGTCCTGTAGTCGCTCATTACACAACATAAGTAAATCCATGGCAGTCTATAAACATTCTGGTCTACCAAGTTTAGGAATTCTAATGTTTTATGAAGACGTTTGAGAGTAGTACATGATTTCATACATACCCAAGACCGAAGGAAAGCCACGGTGACATGGTAAGACCTTGTAAAACTTAGGCCAACTTTCCTTTGCTGTTTAAAACTTAAACATTGAGGACTGGAAGTGCCTTCCCTGTACAGCTGTTCTTTGCCTGTTAGATACCAGTAAAGTGCAAGTCACACAACATTATGCATCACTTTTGAATTTAACCACAGTTCATTTAGAAATGCCATAGAATTATAGAATGGTTTGGAAGGGATCGTCTGTTCCAATCCCCCTGCCATGGGCAGGGATATATTTTATTAGCTCAGGTCATGACTCAAAGCCCACCTGACATTTAATGCTTCCAATGATGGGGCATCCGCAGCATCTCTGGACAACCTGTTCCAGTATCTAACTACCCATATCATGAAAAATATCCTCCTTATATCCAATCTATACCTACTCTCTTTCAGCTTGAAACCATTGCCCCTTTTCCTATCAGTACAAATCATTTGCCCATCTTTCTTATAAGCCTACTTTATACATTGCTAAAGATCTCCATGGAGTCTTATCTTCTCCAGGCTCCTTCAGCTTGTTTTCACAGGAGAGGTTCTCCAGTCATCTGATCATTCTTGTGGCCTTCCTCTGGACTTGCTGTAAATGCTTCATGTCTTTTTTTGTACTGGGGATCTCAGAACTGGATGCAGTACTCCAAGTGGAGTCTCATGAGAGCAGAGCAGAGGGGGAGAATCAGCTACCTCAGCCTTCTGGCCAGATTTGTTTTTATGTAGATCATAATATGAATGGCTTTCTGAGACACACGTGCACACTTTTCATACACCAGCATCCCCCAAGCTCTTCTCCGCAGGGCTGCTTTCAAAGCATTCATCCCTGTCTGTACTAATATTGGGGACTGCCCTGACCACAGTACAGGATCTTGCTCTTGACCTTGCTGATCTGCATGAGGTTCACACAGGCTTACCTCTAAAGCCTGTCCCCCTGGTCGGCATCCCCTCTCTCTAAAGGGTCAGCTGCACCATTCAGCTTGGTGACAAACTTGTTCAAGGTGCACTCAGTCCCCATATGTATGTCGTTATTTATGACATTAATATTGGTCTGTATGTATTCATATATGCATATATACACATATGCATACACATATGCAGATATGCATATATACATATACATATACATATGCATATACATATATACATATATACAGGCATGCATATATACATATATAAATATTGTTTGTAGATGTTTCTATTTTGTCCCTTCCTTATTTGGGTGTTAAAACCAAAAATTATCCCCTATTTGCATTCAGCTAGTGGCTGGCAGCCCTGTTCACAGCAGAGGGGTTGGAACTAGAATCTTTGAGGTCCTTTCCACCCCAAGCCATTCTATGATTCTACGATATGGACCCTTGGGGGAAATCACTCATTAATGGTTTCCATTTGGACATTGAGCCATTGGCTGTAACTCTGGATTCTGACATCCAGCCAATTCCCCATCCATATAACAGTGCATTAATCAAATACTTATCTTCAATTTACAGGCAAGAATGTTGTGACAGACCGTATCAAAGGCCTTACAGAAGCCCAGGTAGATGATGTCATTTACCCTTCCCTGGTCCACTTATGAAGTCACTCCACTGTAGACAGCCACCAATTTAGTCAGACACAGTTTACCATTGGAAGCCTGGCCTCAAATGAAATATTTAAATGAGATCACAGACCCCAAAAGGAAGAGTTTACAGTATGTCACAAGTAATTAAAAAGGTAATATCAGAATACGGATGGGTTTTCTGCAAAATTCAGATCATAAAATCTGTTTGCTTTCACAGATTTGTCAACTGCTACATTCCTTTTTGTTGTTGTTGTTGTCTTTTGTTTTGTTTTTATTTTTCTTTTTCTGGTAGCCTGTTGATGAACTCCAGACATATCTTCATATCTTCAATGAAGGAATATTTTTGAAGTGACAGAGTACTGAAACACAAATGCAAAGTGTAGAAACTAGAGGGTTTTTACACGTGTATGTAATGCAGTAACAGGCTCCTAAAAGAAAAGGCTTTAAAAACTTCAGTTTGATATTCAATTTTCTGAGCACAGGTTGTAATCTTCTTACCAGGTTTCATTTGGTGGGCATTATATTTCATTTTGTGAATGACCTATAAAGAGGTGCCTACCATGTCCCCTGTATTTGTAACTTTTTTTTTTTTGAAAATATGTCCTTCCCTGCCCTTAAAGTTTCAAATGGGATATAATCATCACTAGTAAAGCTGACAACAAATCTTAACTCAAAAAGTAGTGATCTCTTAAAACACAGTATGTTGCTATATCATCAGTGAATATAATCTTAAGCCATTGCCAAAAATTTGAAGTGTAATTGCAAGTACTTGTACTGTCTCCACAGGTTTTTGGATTTCTTTTAACAGCTACTTACATGGAATTCAATTATTGTTTACAAGAATTTTTAAAATCCATTTAATATATCCTTCTTGTATTACTCACGTCTCCTTTCTAGCTAAAAAAATGCATTTAAAAGGATTTGCCTGATGATGGCTGTGTTTTGTTTCATTTTATTTTTATAAAATAACTGTGGTAGCAAACATTTCCCGCTTGTTCTCATCTATAGATATTACCAAGCAAGAGATTCAGCTCCTCACATCCCGAGTATCTTCTTACGCCGATGGAGAAAAGCATGTGTAGTATCCATGTGTTGCTTCCTTCATGTTTGTAAGGTTTTTGGAGATTGCCACATTGAGCACAGTGGAGGAGCTTGAAGGGTTTGTGCAAAAATGTTTTATGCAATTGCATAAGAAGTCATTGTGACGCATTTTTTTTCAGCATCTTTGCCCTTCTGCTTTTGAACTTTGCTGCCTGCAAAGGCTGAGAAGTGTGGGTAGAAGATGAAGAAAACCCTTGTCCTAGATTAAGCTGAAGGTTAGAACACAAGTAAAATGAGGCCCTCAAGCCCTTCAGCAATCCTTCTGCAAGGAGGAAGTACAGTCCCAAGAAAACAGTAGAACATCCTCAGCAAGAAATGTTTGTCTCCAACAACCATGATGCCAACAATCCATATAAGAAAAGGAACAATCAAGTTGCAGAGGGAAGGCAAATGCAACTTGAATAGTTTTGCAGCTCCTATTCCAGAACTTCTTACTTATCATTCAGCAGCCCAATAGAGGAGGCTCAATGTTTACAAAAAGCTTAGGTACTGTTCCTGCTACCTCTGGCATCAGACCAAGACCAGTGTTTTAAAGAGGTTGTCCTTGTTTCCTGTATGAAAAGCTAGGACAATGTTATGGTGCAATACCAAGATAAAGAGGGGAAATTCTGTTGATTGATAAATACCAGTACAGAGAGAGGAAGGGGTGTTTATAACTTGCCAGTTCTGTGCTAATCTTATTCTAGTTTTCCAAGAGGTCTGATTAGAAAAGTCTGATAACCTGCAAGAATTAATTTTTGTCAGTAGTTGTTAGAATTGTATATTGTATATTTTGTTGTTACATATTTTCTGCTTCAGATCAAATGGAACCCATAACTCTCTTACCATGAGAATTTAGCTGAGTATGTAAGAAAGACACTTCAACAATGAAACCATAGACAAATTACTGTCCACAATGATTTCTTCTCATGTTTTAAAATTCTATGAATAGGTGACCCCTTCTGTGCCTGTCATCCTATTCTGTTGCCTGAAGAATGAATTGTGCTGAAAGAAAATTAAAGTCATTGCTAGCAGTAAAATATTTTTATGACAGAATGGTTGAAGGTTCAGAATTGAACACAACAAGCAAACAATTGATACGTAGCTGCTGCTCACTTACTACTCACTCTAAATTAGCAAGGTTTATTAGAAGACAAGTGTTTTATTTTTGGGGTCCAGGGTGGGAAGTGACTTCACTTAGGCTCCAAGTCATCTTACGAGCAAGCACACAACTTTAAGCTTCTGAGTCATTATTTCCTCTTTACTTTCTCTTACTTAATTCTTCATCATAGAAAAAGAGAAAGAATAGACCTCAGTGTGATTTGGTCAATTCTGTAAAAAAGCAATAAGTTTCAGACATCACTATGCCGAGATCCTGGATCTCAGGCTTCATGCCTGAGGGCAACCATAACAAGAACTATGACGAAAGGAAGGTTGGAGGTATACAATTAAGATGAAAATTGCAACAAGTCACAGACTCACGCACAGAATCACAGAATATTCTAAGTCAGAAGGGACCCACAAAGACCACCAGCTCCAACTTCTAGTCCACACAGGACCACCCAAAATCCAACCCCTATGCCTGAGAGCAGTGTCCAAATGTTCCTTGAACTGCAGCAGCTTGAGGCCATGACCACTGCCCTGTTCCATGCCCTCTACCCTCTGGTGCAGAACCTTTTCATAACCCCCAGCCTGACCCTCCCCTGATGTAGATCTATGCCGTTCCTTCGGGTCTTGTCACTGTCCCCAGAAAGCAGAGATCAGAGCCAGCCACTCTGCTCCCCTGTGAGGAAGCTGGAGACAGAAGACTTCTTCCACAGCCATCTACTGTTCTTCAGATGGCCCTGCCTGAAAGCAGTTCTTGCCCTCAATTGGCCTGTCAATATTCTGCACCTTCCTCATCAGCTCTTCCTGGAGCATCTGGCATGGCACTAGCACAAGAGGTGCGAAAGGCCTTGGTTCCTACTTGTCACAGAGCTGCAGTCAGCTCGGCCCTGTTTAGGACACAGAAATGGCCATGAAAGTGGCGGGAGTCCCAAGTTGTGCAGGAAGCACGACTGGGGAGATGGTGCTGGCGGGCAAGAGGCCAGGGCCAGAAAATGATTGCTGATGATGTCTGAAAAGAGCCTACAAGTACCAGAAATACATGAATGGTACATAAATGCCATAGGGAGTATACATAATTACAATAAAAGGAGAACAATCAGTTTAAAAGTGCTTAAAAGGAAATGAAAATATTCTGATTTCTACTTAAGTGCATAAAAGTCTTGCGTCACTTGCATCACACACCACTTAACCAGCCAAGGCAACTGAGACTGTGCTAGAAGGTGCAGTCCTTACAGGCAGAAGGTAAACCCAGAGGAATACATAGGGTGTTTTTCCATCTGCATTTTTCTGTGAGTCTACAGTACAACAAGTTAGGCATTGAGACAGCCAAGTAAAACAAACCTTAATTAAGGTTAAACTGGCCTTCATCCTGGGTTTCAAAAATCCACAAATGAAAGATATTTGCCAAAATGATGTAATACAAACTGTGTGCTGTTTAACTTGGCTACTTAGATTATTAATCTTTGATGTTAAACAGCTCTCTACTGCTCATTATAATTATTTTATGAGGCTATCATATTAATTGATGTTAGTTGGTATATTTGCAGAATCATGGCAATTAGGCCAATCATTTTAGAAAACTACAGATTTTACCTATAGGGAAGGAAATTGAATCCCAGACAGGTGAGATTTCAAATTTCCAGGCCTGAAGAAGTTTTTATCGCATCTTAGCAAAAGACAATTCACACAAGTAAAACTAGACATTCAGAATAATATTTCCTTTGTTCTCTGAAGGAGAAAGAGGATTGCCTATGCAGATTTTTACAGAACAGACCTCCTGAGTCTCATTTTCACACAAATACATTTTCAAATCCACTCAATTTATAACAAAGAGGAAAGAATAAAAAATTAAGCCATGCATTTAAAATAATCGTAAATATCTGTCAACAAGTAAATGCTCTAATTAAAAATCACAGGAGAATGTACAAAAGCATAACCTCTTCCACAATCACAGCATGGTTGAAAGAGAAAACTTTCTCATTATGTTTATGTACATCAGTTCTTAACAGTCAAGCACAGGTGATTAAACTGGAAAATAAAATCCTGTTCGAGTTTCCTCAGCTATGCTGTTTAAGAAATAGTGAATTTATTGTATTGTTATTATTAGGAAAAGAAACTGAGAAAGCAATGTTTCAGACAAAAAAAAAATGCAGACAGACATGGGGAAAAAAAAAAAAAAAAAAAAAAAAGACATTAAATGCAACATACTGAGAACACAGATCAGTAAAGACGATGGACTAGGAGGCCAGCTATAACTTTGGTTCCATGCCTTGAGAGGTGTTTAAAAGATAATGAAAAGGATTGTGTAGATTAGACAGTGTATTGAATGAGAAAGGACGAAGCTGAGGGAACTGCACTGGACAATGACAGAAAAAGGAATGGAGGAATGAAGAGGAGTGCAAGTGTGATGAATGAAAGGGGCAGTGCAGATGCAAAATTAAATGAAACAATGTAGACAGCTTATGAAAGTAAGCTTCTACATATGAGCTGTAAATGAAGCAAGAATTTGAGTCCAAACAAACAAGGTGAAAAGAACTGAGGCAATCAAAACTCTGCTTTTCTCAACAGAGAACTTAAGCGAACAACTTAAAGGAAAATGTTCCACTTCTCTGCAATTCTTTATTTCCAAGCATAGACTAAAATCAAAGGAAAAAAAAAAAAAATGTATTTATCAGAACTTCAGAAAGTTATTTGTATTTTTCCAACTAAAAAAAAATATTAATCAGCTTTGAAACTTCTTTGCTTTCTTTTCAATGAAAATCCAGCTTCATCAGAAAATTCCCAAACAGTCAGAGCCCCTGATGAATGTGAATTGTTCATGCTAATTCTTAGCGAGAACTGATTTACACAGCAGAACTATTGGTTTGCCAAACCTCATTTCCCCAGCCATCTCTAGCCAACAACACAGACTGAACTGAAGATTGCAAAGCTGTATAGTAGGTTTTATGTCCACACACTGCTGCTTCATTTTAACCATGGCTCTGTGAAAGCACCATATTCATGTGCAAATAGTTTTAAACAGATAACGTCATACAGCATAACAATAAGTATGTTTTTTGTAGGTATCTAGGGATGACTAACTACCTCTGCAAATACGGCCATTAAAACAGTCACTTTATATCCTCTGTAGGGGCAGAAATAGTGTTTACATTCTATACTACTGCAAAAGTAGTTAAAATATCTGGACATATTTCACATTTTGTAGTAGGAAAGGATCAGTCTGCTTTTAGAGTGTAATAGGTTTTAGCCATCTGTGGCACATTGTTCTGGAGCAAAAGGAAATACAGAGAACAGTACCATTAAATTTGAATTACTATGACATGCATAAAGTAGAAGTGATCAATAAATACATTGACATACAATTACTACTCCAGAAACGGATTGACATCCTTTATTACTTAGGTCATATACGGGCAACATAAGGAAGTACAATACAGCATGTTATGAAATTATTAGAGATGAGTAATTGTGTAAGTAAAGAGAGAGTTCACATCCACACTCGCATCACACCATTATGAGGCTTGTAAACCGCTGTGTGGGTGAACATCAGGAACATGAGTCGTAGCGCTTTTCTAATATGGACACATTCTATTGGTCCTTTCACTTGTTCTGTTGTTCCATCTTTTCTTGCAGTCTCTGAATCTCACCCTGTATCCAGGAAGGTCTCCTGCTCTTCACAGCTCCAAAACCGGTCTTCATGTGCAACATATCTAATGAAATTATACACTGATTTCTTTAACTCTGTGTGTCCTTCAGTGAAATTTCACCTGGTTATGAACATTTATGCAGTTTTACACATATAGGTTATATTTAGTGAATATTTTAAGTTACTTCCAAAAACATTTAGATTATGGCCTTCAGGAAGATAACCTGGCTCATGTTTCTTTGCAAGTTATTTGTCCAAATATGCATTGATATCTTTCATAAAAAGCACTGCAGAAAACAGATCTCAGTCATAAGAAGACCTGAACCTTTCAAATTCTTGGAAACCTTCAGACCACTTCTCTGCCTCCAAATTCACAGGCCTACTTCCCTAAAGTCAGGTGCAAAAAAACTGAGGTCTGTGATTGCAACATCTGAGCGGTATCAGTTTACTGCGTATATCAGTTTGCTTTAAACTGAGTATAGGTATACCAGAACAGTATACCTAACAATAGTATAAGTATTTTGCAACACCATGATAGTATGTCGAGATACGATTTTACATAAGTACGTTAACAAGGTGCTCACCTGAGAGGCAAAAACATGGGTGAAGTTTCATACAGGAGGCAAAAGTACCCAAAGTTTTCAGAGTGAGCACAATGAACAGCCAATAGACAGGGCACCCTCCCAAACACACAGGAGACATGACTGGCCTCACAAAACAAAACACACAACATCAGAAACAGAGTAGAACATCCTTGTTAGTAGCATTGTAGTCACATAAGAACAGGCACAAGCAAGGAATGAGAACACAGAAGGCGACAATCCCGCTTCTTTTACCAAAGAACTGCCAAGCTTAATTAACTTGACATATGCAACCCACTATGGACCACAGCCATCAGTGCCAATCATGTATTCACAGTTATCTTATAACATGCTTTTATAGAAGTGGTGATCATGTAATTGTGTAAGAATTGCACAGAAGCGCAAAGTACATTATTAATGAATGAATCTAGTAAAATTTAAAGTGTAACATTACCCTGATTTGCCTGTCTCCTAAACCACCATCAAAGTGATTTCTGATTTCCTGTACAAATATCCTTATATACATGTATGCAGACGTTTTTTATTTGCAGCATAATGGGACTATTTTACTGTTAATATAAACATCATTTATTTAACATGTAAACAGCTAAACTGAAAGGAGTAGCCACGCAAGAAATCTGACACCTTTTTCTTTCAGTCAGTCTGTCTGTGAGTTCCACATTAAACATCACAATTTAGTGTGCTGCTTCACAGGAGATCATTTTGCAGGATTTTTTCTAATGTAGTTGTTGTATCTTTCCCTCTCCTCTCATTATCGCCACACTTCATACAAAATATCACCTGCATTTCAGTTCACATTTAATTTTTGCTCTTTACTGGATTTGATTGAGTCTCTTATTCCAGTACTTATTTTTTTTCTGCTAAACTTCAATTCTTCCACCAAGCTGAGAAGAAATGTCAGAAAAGTACCAATAAATGCAACAATGCAAGCCAAGTATTTGATTCCTCTGTTACTCAGAGTACTCTTGGACTGTTTCGTTCTCATTTGTTAGGGAAAGTATTTACTGCCAAAACAAAAATAGGAATAGCCCTATATTATCGAAGCTTACAATATATACTTGAGGAAAGGAAATTCCAGCAATGCTAACAGCATGGGCTGTTTAGAATGTCACCGGCTGACAAGAAGCAGTGACAAAGGTTCTGAGAAGAGCACACCTATGGAAATCTCACAGTGACCATGATGAACAGTCTATCGTGGAACAGAAGACTAATCAAAGGAGTTATTTCCAATAAACAAGGAAGAAATCCAGAGCCTGCCTGTAGTCCTGCCTGAAGGAAGTACCACTCTCAATTAAGGAACCATGTTCAAAAGCCCAGGTCTACACTGGAACAGGTTTCCCAGAGAAGTTGTGGGTGCCCCATCCCTGGAGGCGTTCAAGACCAGGCTGGATGGGTTCCTGGACAGTTTGATCTAGTGTGTGGCAACCAGCTCACAGCAGGGGTTTGGAATTAAATGATCTTTAAGGGCCCTTCAGACCCAAGTCATTCTATGAGCTTGGCAGAGGAAAAGGCTCAGCAGGTTAGTAATATGCCAAACTGCCAATCTTTTTCCTCTGTTTTCACATTATTCCATTTCCAGCTTGCTCTGCATTAATATAGCAGAGAGAAACAGTAACAGAGAGAATAAGACAAAATAATAAATCTTGGAAGTGAAAAATTCTTCTTCATGTTGACAGCTTATTGACAAATTATTGTGTCATATATTTCTGCACATGCATTTGTTTATCAGCCCTCAAGCCCATTATTTTTAAATTAATATTGTATTTTAAGCAATTATTGAAATAACCCTGAAAGACATTTTGGAATATAATTGCAACACCAATCTTCAGAGAACTAGTAGGTATTTGAATACCAAGGAAATTAATAACGATACTCAACAATACTCAAAACGCTTCTAACAATTTTTCTTACACAATTTCGAAGTGTAGTGACCTTCAGTAGACAAATTGTCCCTGTTAGAATAAAAACAAAAAAAAATGAAATGGAGTCTGGTTGGCCGTCACTTTGATATCATTTCTTTGCCTTCCAGAGATGGTAGTGATACTTCTGTGCCTAGGATCACTGGCTGCTGGGCAATGGCTATGTGTCTTTTTCTTGAGAACTCTTAAAGACTTGGCCAAATCACTTCAAACACTTCTGGCAATTACTGACACTTATTAAGTTAAACTGGCACTGCTGATGTATTATTTTAACTCTTAATTTCCTTTCTGCATTTGTTTCAGAACTGTCTAAGCAAAAATCTCCAAACAAACACTCAAGAGTGTTCTCTGATTCCCCTTTATTCGTACGAGGTCTCCCTGAATTGCCTTATTTTCACCTTCACAGATTTCTATACCAGTCTGCAAACACTTATAATTAATTGCTCCTTTGTTTCAGTTACAGTTCCCAAGTGTGTAATAAGAATCTTACAGTGTAAGGAAGAAAATATGGTCTCTGTCTAGTTTCAGGCACAAGGCAAGGAGAGTAGGAAGGTGTCAGTGGAAGAACGCTGAAAAGTCTGAGCAATTGGATTGCATCAGTTCAACCTATGCATACAGTGGGAAAGAGTTTACTTTCTTGTTCTTGTCTAGTGTAAGTTCTCNTGAACATTACATCAGCAGATAGTAAGAGTCCTTGGTATCTCCAGTCTTCAATGATTGCAAAGCAGTAGTTAGAAGTATCAGTTTTTCTGTTTTAGACAAAAGAGTAAGAAATCTTGCAATTTTCACATGTAGTCATGAAAAATCTATATAGGGTGGCCAAAAGAGGGAAGCTATTTTGTCTCCCCCAGGTTTTTGTATCATTCAGCTACTTTTTGCATCCAGTATTGAATCCAGGAAAGTTCTTCTGTCATTGAAGTAGTCCAAGTCGATTTCAAATGAGAAAAAAAA
>VXAV01004101.1:21453-50608 GCA_013399715.1 Alectura lathami
AGTAAGGCATCATGCTGCTACACAAACTGAAAAACTTGTGCTGTCAATTCAGTAGTATTTCTCTAATTCTCAATATTATTACTGTGTCATATGTCTCTACAGGACGGCTGTTGGGTTCTCCAAGTTCCCCTTTTGTGTTCAGCAAGCTCTTTGTTGAGTATGCCAAAGCTCTGCAGTTCACTTAAAAAGAATACAACCTGCAGCAACTACCCCAAACCATAATTTCAAATTTCTTATTTCTTACTTTGATATCTTTGATATCAAAAGGCTTATCTCAATTAAAGACCTTGGAAACAGTTAAAAGCTAATCTTAAAAGATTTTTTTAAAGGTCAATGATAACTGCTTTTCTTTCTCAAGATTTACATGAGAATATCAGAAATTTAGTCCAATATTAGTGTAAGTTTCTTGTGGATGCATAAGGTATAAAGCTAGCAGGTGTGCAAGTTTATACAGCGTTTTAACTATTCCTGCTCTCCCACCATACACAGTTAAGGCTAAGTAAGAAAATAAACTGGAAGCAAAAAATTAGCACCCACTATTCCCTTCATCACATTATATCCTCAGCCCCTTTTTGTTTCCAACATGCCATTTCAAGGCTTGATGAATTTTATTTTCTGTGCATTTGCACAACAACAGGTACAGCCAGCACTACGCCAATAAAACAACACAGTAAACAAGTTTTAAGTTACAAAAATCACTGCTTTGTAAAGGGTTAATCTTTTCTCTTGTTTCTGTATCAAGTGTTTTTCCATTTAGCACTTACTGGTATGTAATGCAGTGACAATTCAAAAGGGTGTGAAATCAGGGTTCTTTCTGCAGACAACGTGCTTTAGATCCATTCATAGCTGGTACTCCATCTGTTGTTATAGAAACCAGTTTCATTATTATGACTTCCTGGCTCTCTCTATCTCTCTCATTGAGCTAGCTACTTTAACTGCAACCACCACCATGGTGTCAAAAGGCTTGACAATGAAAAGAAAGAAAAGGGAAAAAAAAATCAAATCGATCAAATCAGCATTAGTCTGAATACGTCTATGTTTTTTGTCTTTCAGTGCATCCTTTCCTATGCAAGTAGGCTTCTTCTTCATTGTGCTATTCATCTATTGATTTCAATGCTTTTTTTTTTTTTTTACTATTATTGCAGGAAAGCTGTGGCAGACGGGACTGACACGTAGTCTGGATTGTGGTAAAATTTGTGGTCGTTTTAATCTGTTGTGGACAGATCTCACCCTTGTTGGTAGTGAAATTTGTTAAATCAGGGAATTGTATCCTGTAACAAGCATGCTACACTGGTTGAATGATAGACCAGACGAGCTCAGAGTTGAAAGCTATTTGTTATTTTTGTAGGTATTATAAAAAACTGTGGAGAATTTCCCATATAAGCAAGAATTCAGAGTTTACTGTGTCTAAAAAGAGAACAAGTAATAGTGCAGTCTCTGAAAAAATTCAAATGCACTTAGTGAACTGTGCAATACTGAATGTAGAAAGAACATATGTCCTTAAATTCCTTATGGGATTGCCTCATATAATCTCACTGGAAGTTTTATATGATCCTAATAGCATTCCTAAAATCAATTAGAAATAATTGGCTCATATTGTTAGACACTAAACTGGACAAGTACAATAGAATTCTGCCAATTATTCATCAGTCTGCAGCTGGTCAAAAATAGACGGATAAATGGCAAGGAAACTGGCATACTCAAAAATCTGGAAGGAGTTGCCCTTGGTACTTCATCTTGGCTACTTCTATGCAGCATAACTTTACATTTCCTCAGACATACATCCTAATTCCACAGGTGATTTCTGTTTAAATTGAGAAAATATTCCAAGCCTATACACACAGCAAACATTAACTCTCACTCCAGGCACGGTATATGTAAAGTGATATTAACCAAAAAGAGCACATTTTGTTCAAAATTGTTTTGAATAAAGAAATGTTTTTCATTTTATTTGTTCTAAGAATATTGCTCTGCAATTTCACTGGATTTCTTAAAGAACACCAAATGGATTTCTGCTTTTATTGTTCAATAAAGCAGGAATTGGCCAATGCTGTCATCTCTGAACGCATCAGTTTGTTTGCTTCCCCTTAATATTTTTATTTTCGTCTTATACACACCTAATGTTATATGTTTCATATTTGAAATATTGCATTTCAAACCCACTTTTTTGGTATCTTCTCATAAAATATTTCTAAAATCTTTCAGATAATATTACAAAAATTAAGCACAGTGTAGCCAATAATAATACATTTTTCACTCCTTCCCACTACTAATTCAATTCATATAACAAAACCTAAGAATCTTAGTAGATGTGCAGAGAATTTCAGTGACACAACTTCAATGTGTCATTTATCAAAATATGCCATGAATAACACCTAAAGAAACAGTTCAGTATCACAAAATAAACACTGATTTGCTATCCGCATGTCTAAATAACACACAAATAACTAACCTAAATAAGAACCAGCAAGTTATCCTGCTGCTTCTACTTCATACAGTACATTTTTTTCTTTCCTTCTCTAGTTTTAACCCAGGTTTCAGAGCCTTATTCTTTAATACTTTTTTATATTTCTGAGAAAAGGTATTGAAAGTATTTTTGAAAACTCTGCTAAATGTTGCATCTCTTTTATTTATATTTTTATTAACTTTTTCAAAGATCAGCAAAAGGGATAGGAATAATTTTCATTGTACTAGTACTGGTCTTATCTACTGCAGGCAGGTAATTTTAACACTTTTCACTTTAATCTAGTATTTAATTGTTGACACTCATCATTTTGAGAAAATAACTTCTACAAAATGATTTATTTTCCCAACTTGGCCTCTTACTTCCAGAAAATTAGTTTGGTATATGTAAATAATATCAGTTCTGTTCACTTTTTACAGTATTTTTTTGTAATTTTGTAAAATGAAAGTTATTCAGTGTGACTTATCACGTAATATTATCTCACTGATAAAGGTTTTTCTCGCATTTTGAACATAGCTTTATAGAACCTACAAATCTCTAGAAAGTGCTCAATATTCAAAACCTGGATTTTGCTAGTTAACTGTGTTACATGATTACATTGTTTCTTTGTAAGAGGAGAATTAACCACATTGTCATGCATCTCAGATGCTGATCAGCTAAAGAAACTACTATTAGTAGCCCCAAACTTCTCAGCTGTTATAACTGAACTCAAGTTATTCCCTAATAAGCTTGCACTAAACATCTGCTGGCTTTCACCCAGAAATATCTGTGCAGCAGAAAAGAAGGCAATTTGTCATTTCTCCAGGTTTCCAGTAGCCAAGGTGAAACAGTACCAGTAGCTATGGTCAGGCTGTTTAATGTTTGAAAGAATGCCTTTTAATCACAGATGGCAAAAGCAATCTGAAGCCAAATTATCTGTTAGCTCCTGCCTTCCTTTTCCCAGGGAACAAGACAGCATATTGTGGGATGGCAAGGAGACAGAATAGGCCAGGACAGATCAAAGCTATCTGACGGCCACTGAAGCAAGGCCTATAAAGGACTGTATTCAAATTGACAAACTTGGAAAAACTTAAGACTCCAGGGCTAAGGAATCCATGAAAATTAGAGTGACTAAACAGTTCTCCATCATTCATCTTTCTCTGTTTTATCAAGCACAACTTGGAAACACAACCCTAAAACATTTTTTTTCTGGACTACAAATGCACTTCCTAAGGCACTTTGTAACAATGTTGTATACAACAGATAAAAACTTCCCTTTCACATGAACACAAAGAAAACATTATGTACTTCCTAGGGAATTAAACTTTGATTTTGGAGAGACATTCATGCAAGAAAAAGTTAGCTCATGGTTTTTATTCTGTTTTTCTGTTTGTTTGTTTTGTTTCTTAAAGGAAACCAAAGGAGCACATAAGCACTACCCAGAGGAAACTCTTGAAAGAAGAGTGAAATTTGCATGAAACAACTTTCTGCATTTGCCCACTTCTGAACACCTACACAATTGCAATCCACTTCTTTTTTATCTTTGATTCTATTTTGCTTACGATACACAAACCATCTGGATCTCTAACGTGGTGTTCTGAAATAGCTTCTAAGCTGATACTTCATGTTAAGCAGCATCACTGGATGTCTGTTTCCCCATCTGACTTAACTGAGTCATTCTAACTTCTCTTGAATGTGGAAACAGCTGTTGCTTATGACATCATCAAAATTATGGTTTCCAAACAGCCTGTCATAATCTGCTTACAAAGCCACAGGGCTTTTTTAAAACGTCATTGAAGATTTTATAATGGCAACAGCCAGGGATGCAATTAGACTAGTGAGCAAATTATCATTCTTGCTTGCTAACATAGCAAAGCATATATTCTGAGGTCTCATATGTGCATTATAAAACACGTCTATGGCCAGTGCCTTTAAGATCAGACAAATTTAAGCAAAAATGAAAGTGCTAAAGAGCAGAATTTTTAGTACCTATGTTAACGTTAGCTAGGATTTATACTAAAGTAATTCTTCTACCTGCTAAAACTCTGGACTGGAACAGGTTGGGAAGTTTTTTTGTATTGAGTATGGTTTTCCAATATAAATTAATGCTGCTTTCCCTCATGTGACTTTGTACTTCTTTCCAAAATAACACATCATCAAAATTAGTTCCCTGTGACGTGTATCATTTCACCATCTGTCTGGAAAAACAGTTATTTCAAATATTGTCCAACATTCCAACTTCTCATTTTTAATTTTAATAGAATAAACACATCAGCCTTTTTTTCCTTTCATGTAGGCGTCCTCATGGCATGAGGCATGATTCAGACCCCAGGGAAACCAGCTGAAGTAGAATTTATAATTTATTTGATTCATATAATGTAATCCTTTAATATTAATCCCATTTAGTTAAATCTATGAGTCCAACGGAAAATATATCAGTGAGTAAGCAAATATGGATGGGTGGATGTGTTGATACATATTATATGTTTTATAAATCTATCTAGCTGATGCTTCCAGTATCCCCTTCAAGCAACAACAGATAATGCCATCATAAAAGGTAAACACATGGAGTGAGACTGTTACCAGAGACATCTCTTAGCAGCCACAAACTCTTATGACCAAGAAGAGTTGCTTACATTTATTAACCACATCGGTTTGATAGAATCCAGTGTGAGGTATACTGAAAAAATTTCCAAGGGAAGATACAACAGACTCATTTATATGTATAGAAATTGTTCAAAAAGGACCTACTTTGAGAAGTATGAAATGAATGAGATTCACAATCCCTGTGTAGGGACTCAGGAAACCTCCAAAATTCAAGTAGAATTATTCACAGAATATTCCCAGTACTATGTTAAAGAGGAAGGAATGAAGGATGACTAGTTCAGAAATTTTGCCAGAGAGTTTGATAGAATCATAGAATATCCCATAGAATATTGGAATGGATTCACAAGGATCATTGACTCCAACTCCTGCCTCCACACAGGACCACTCAAAATCCAAACCCTGTGTCTGAGAGCGGTGTCTGAAGGCTCCTTGAACTCCAGCAGCTCGGGGCCATGACCATTGCCCTGGGGAGCCCGTTCCAATGCCCATCACCCTCTGGTGCAGAAGCTTTTCCTAACCCCCAGCCTGACCCTCTCCTGACACAGTTCCATGCTGTTCCCTTGGGTCCTGTCGCAGTCCCCAGAGAGCAGAGCTCAGCACCTGCCCCTCTGCTACCCTGTGAGGGAGCTGTAGGCCGCCATGAGGCCTCCCCTCAGCCTCCTCTGCTCTGGGCTGAACAGGCCAAGGGACCTCAGCCACTCACCACACTTCTTGCCCTCAAGACCCTTCACCACCTTTGTAGCCCTCTTTTGGACACTCTCTAATAGTTTCATGTCCAGTGTGCTCTGGACTCGATGCAGGAAGACCAAATAAATACATGTAATAGAGTAGAGAGCACAGTTTCTCCCTGTACTCATCACTGGGGAGGCCGCATCTCAAGGACTGTGTTCAGTTTTGGGCCCCTCACTACATCGAGGCCTTGGAGCATGCCCAAAGAAGGGCAACAAAGACGGTGAAGGTTCTGCAGCACAGGTCTTATGAGGAGTGGCTGAAGGAACTGTGACTGTTTAGTCTGGAGGAAAGGAGGCTCAGGGGAGACATTCTTGCTTTCTACAACTATCTGAAAGGCGGTTATATTGACGTGGGGACTGGCCTCTTCTCCAAGGTAGGTCATGATAGAACAAGAGGTAATGTCCTCAAGCTGTGCCAAGGGAGGTTCAGGTTGGATGTTATGAAAATCTTCTCAGGCAGAGTCCTCAGAACAGTCCCTGGAGGTGTCCAAGAACTGTGTAGATGTGGTACTTACAAACATATTTTACTGAGCATGGTGGTGATGGGTTGATGGTTGGACTAGATGATCTTAGAGGTCTTTTCCAACCTTTATGATTCTATTATTCTATGACAGAGTGAAGGACTAGGCAAATCCTAGCTAGGAAGCAAAACCTGCTAGTGATTGGCCACCAACCTGATGTAACCCCATTTACCTTTTGAGCCCAGCCCATCAATTGCTGACCAGTCATATTACATATTTGTCTAGCTGTATGCTGGACATTTTATACAAAGAGATATTTTGAGAAACTGTATCAAAAGCTTTGCTGAAATCCAAAAACATTACATCAACTGGCTTCTCTTGGTCAGCTAGATGAGTAACATTCTCATAAAAGGAAATTAAGTTAGTTAAACAGAATTTACTCCTCATGAACTTATTTTGGCAGTGACCAATGTCAGCACTGTCTTTTGAATGTTCTTCAGTACTTCCTAGAATAATCTCCATCAAAACTTTATATTTTACATTTACAGGCACCAAAGTGAGACTGACAGGCTTGTAATTATCAGGGTCTTCTTTCTTGCCCCTCTTGAAAACTGAGACAACATTTGCCAGCTTTCAATTCACCAGGACCTCTCCAGATTCCTAAGGCTGTTGAAAAATAACTGAGAGAGGTCTCACAATGACGTCAGCCATCTCCTTTAGTATGCTGGGATTAATTCCATTGAGCCCCATAGGCTTTTGCGTATATAGCTTGAACATCAAATCCTGCAAAATTTTGGAGTAGGCTGGTAGTTTATAATTTCCACAGTCACAGTACACCAGTTGAGGGTTCCAAGGGTTCTAGGGTCCATTATCAGTGTCAAAGACAGACTGAGAAGGCATTAGACATCTCTACTTTGTCCACACCCCTATTTGTGAGGTGTTCATCCCCGTCAAGTAACAGACCAGTGCTATCTCTAGTCCTCCTTTTGCTGTTACTGTATTTTTAAAAGCCCTTTTTGTTGTCCCTCATAGCACTGGTCAGCTTCAATTCTGTTTGAGCTTCAGCCACATAAATTTTCTCCTTACAATGGCGAGCAGCACCTGTATAGTCCTCCCTTGTCACCTGACTTTGCTTCCAGTGGTCACACACTTTCTTCTTTTGCTTAAGCTCTCAAATAACTCTGCTCAGCCAAGTTGACCTCCTGCCCGACCTTCCATCACTTTGGAATTGCCTGTTCTTGTGCTCTTAAGGTGTCGTACTTAAGAAGTGATGAGCACTGATGGACATCTATGCCTTCTAAAGCAGATTCCCAGGTGACCTTACTAAGCAGTTCCTTGAGCAGCCTGAAGTTTGCTCTCACCATATTCAGAGTTGAAGTTTTGTTGGCATTTTCCTATCACCAAAGATTTAAAATTCTACTACTTCAAGGTCACTATGGCCAAGATGTATAGCAGTCATCACCCATGAGACTCCCTCTGTTTACAAGCAACAAATCTAACAAAGAATCTTGCTTAGTTATCTCCCTTAGTACTTGTACCAAGAATTTACCATCAAAGTATTTTAGGAAACTCCTGGATCTGCTTGCATCAGTTGCATAGTATTCCCAGTTCCCTTCTGGCCACCCACTGGAATTTGAAACCACCTATAAACACAGTGGCTGATCTAGAAATATTTCTTAGTGCTTTAAAGAATAAATAACTATTGTGCAAAAATCCTTTTTGCCCTCTGAGAAAGGTGCATCATTTGCCAGCGGGCCTGTTGTTGTGTAGACCATCCTGTGATCGAGAACATTCTGCTGGTGAAACCAGCCTTGGAGACACATATTGATCATGTGGGTCTACCTGTTCTTTTCAGTGTGGTCCCCTGGTTCTGAAAGGATAGAGGAAAACAGAGCTGTGCCCCTCATTCTTGAGCCATTTGCCTCAAGGCCTTGCAGTCCCTTTTGACTGCTCTTGGACTTTATGCTAATTCATCACTGCTAATACAAGAATCAATAACGAATAATCATCAGAAGGCCTTACCAGGCTAGTGAGTTTTCTAGTAACATCTCTTACCCTGGTCCCAGGTAGGCAAAAGACCTCCGTGTAGGTTGGGTCTGGTCAGCATACCAGGCCCTCTGTTCCCATCAGAAGGGAGCCATCCATGACAACAACTCTTCATTTTTTTTTTCATGGAGGTGGTTGTGATACAGGGCTAGCCCTAGATGACTCCTCCAACCTACATGGACCTTCATCAACATCACTGTTTGCTTGTCCATCAGGTTCTGGAACGTCACTCCTGTTGCATAAGGGCGCACCTGGGAGGGTGATGTAGGCAGAGGGAGGTGATGTACCTGCCACCCTGAGTATAAATCTCCTTCCACTCCTTCATCTCTTAAGTGTTCTTCTTCTGCTTGATGGTGAGAGGGTAGGGGATCCCTCATTTCTTGTGTTGTGGCCAGCTAACACATCTATCTCAGGGATGGCAATGTACGATCCCACTGGTCAATCTCCTCCACCTCCCTCGTGCTCCTCAGCCTGCCTACCTCCTCCCAAAGCTCTGTCCCCAGACTGAGCAGTTCCTCTGCCTGGGCACACCTCCCACAGATATACTTACTGCTGCCATCAGACACAGACACACCCTGAGCCTGCAGCTCAGGCACACCCTGCAGCCTGAGGTCTGGAATCACCACATGTTCCCTTGGTAGCTCTGTCTACGTAGCTGCATTAGCTCCTGTGGCTGGAGAGGACACAGGTGATGCAGAAGACATGGCTTTCAGCTGGATGAATATGGAGCTCCCCACAAGCAGGTTGCAACCATCATTGGAAGTGATACCAAAGATTATTCACAATATGGGCTTAAAACTGTCAAACTTCATCAGAGATAAAGATAAATTTTCTATATTGGACAGTTTCATTTGATCTATCTGTAGAGTAATTTTATTTTTGCATGCAGATCATCAAATCCTAGAGTCTCATATTTAGCTTGTTTGTGAACTACTAAAAAACAGAAAGAGAAAATAAGAAGCCTGTTGCTCTAATGTACTGAGAAGACATTCTTTATTTCCCATTTTCTTTTGCCTTTCTAAACTCATGCTTTTTTTTTTTTTTTTTAAACATTCACGTTATGTACCTTTTGAGATATTACTTTCTTTGATATGTATCTAGGAGTCCCAAAAATGTACTTACTACAACAAGTAATTGCAAGGGCTTTGAAAAAGCAGCTATTTACTATATTAAAGATCTTGGTTTCCCTAAAGTGGGTTTTAGTTTTACCTCTTCAGCAAAGCCTGAGTTTCAGCGTACAGAAATCCATGATATCATGGATTGCTTTCTGCAAAGGACTTAGTAACTTTCAAAAGACAAACAGATTACAAAACATACACATTAACTTTGACTCACTTGTTTGTACTTTCATTGTACTGTGTAATGTGAAAAATAATAGAAGTGTATTTTAGGCATCGTGTCATGCAGAAGGAAGTTTAAAGCCTTCCAGTCCCACTAAGAACAGAAGGAATCATTTCCGGTTTGATCCTCTACAAACTCTCTTCAGCACTCCTAAGCACATGCCCAGTTATTCAGATTTAGCCAATGGTACTATTAGTAGTAAACCCAACCTGAACTCTTGCTTGGGTCAAGGAATCAATTGCTTTTAGAACCTAAGTATGGGCATGAAAAGGAAAACAACACACTATTCTCCTGTTCTGTATTCCTACCAGAACTGGCCTCAACAATTTTATTTTTCCCCCTGAAATTCTTCTGATTTAGTAGCAATTAAGACCAGCTTATATGTTATCCTATATGTCTGCGATTAAGACATGTAAATCACAAGAATGCATGCTAAGTAGTGCATTATTGTTAAGACATGTCAGCCTTAAAATACTCTATAGAGGCCAATAAAATATGTTTTTCTTGATTGAAAATTTGAAACAAAGTATTTGCAGAAACTAATCTTAGCTGTGAACACATCATGCTATCTCTGTCTTGTGTACAATTATATCTTTTTAATAGCTAATCTGTATCCCAAGTTATTTTAAATGTGTGAACAAAAAAAAAAAAAAAAGATGTCCAAAAGAACCATGCAGGCAGAAGCAAGATATTTCACACTGAGATGGACCCCAAACACTCAAGCTTTCTGTGTTTGAATTCAAAACAACATTATCCAATTTATCATGATCTTGTAATTTATCAAAATCACATGAGAGGTTATACAAAAGGCCATGTAAATATTTATTTGACCTATAAATAATTGTGTCATCCCCACAGAGATGAAACTTTGCATTTCAGAAGAGTGGATCAATATCATAAATACACAATGATAAAGCTAAGAAGCCAAGAACTGAAACTTCAAGGACTCCAATAGGGCAAAAAGTGTTGTTTGAACACACTATTCTGCAAACATTTTCTACATATGTTAAGACCAAGCCTACAAATATTTTTTTTATCTTGAATTTCCTCCCATTTTCCTTATACTTATCACTAAGTAAGTTACTCATTAACTTTATGGTTTATTTTCTTTTTGCATTAGACATGAAGGCCACTCACCCTACCTCCATCTTTTGTCTTTTGACAAAGTCAGAACTGAAAGGCCATAACGCACAAACACTTCTGATCTCCATTGGCTTCTCAAGCACTTAGAAGTCAGATCGAATGTCTCCACATTTAACTCCGATGTTCTGAAGTAATAATGTTTTAAAGAATTCCTAATTTGCTTTCTTTCCTTTAACATTATGGGCATCTATTATCATTTCAGAAAACAAATGCCATTCTCCAGACCTAATTCCATGTCTCTCCAAGCAATGTTTTTGAATATCAGTAACAGAGTGTTCTCAGCCGGAAAACCTAAGTCCAGAAACCTAAGTCAGAAGGCATATTGATCCTTTTGGTTCTTATTTAAACTCTTTTCCTAGATAGATGGTTACCAAAACTATAAACTTGTCTTTCTTGGTTTGAAATATAATCTCCTGTTCCTAAGTGCAGTTGTTTCTTGGCAAGCATTCCTTTATCAAAACTTTTCCCATTAAAACTCCTCCTCCAGCAGCCTGGGGACAGCTTCTAAGATACTGAGCCTCCAATGCAGCTAGTTAGTCACCTTATATTTAATCATTCATCCTAGAGGATGGAGACTGCTTACTGCTGTTGTACAAAACCCCAGCTGTAAAATAAGCTCATAAAACTCAAATCATGACCAACAGTTCACTTTGCTTCTTGTTTTCACATTTCCATTACTATTTGCGTTCATCCACTCTTAACTGGTATGTCTATGTGTAAAGGTATTAGCTGTTACTGGAGGAAAGAGATTATGCCTCAAAAGGTTGTTAGAAGCTCTTTTCCATGGATTCATACCCGTGGTACTATCACTGACAGAGGAATTAGACTGCAAGGTATTTTGCCAGATAAAACACTCACCATGAGATTATGGGATAGCAAGAGGAACCGTTTAATTCTAGAATTAAAAAGCCCCGGAAAGGTCCAACATGCCTGAGAAGCTATGAGATACCCTGAGATGCCTACGGAAATACCAGTTCTCCAGGAACCTGGGAACTCTGCATAGTCCCAGAAACTATTGAAATCTATAAATTATTATGTTTATAACAGTAAATCATTTTAGACATCAGCAAGCAGAGCACACTTGCATATAAAACCACAACAGCTGAAACCTGCTGAAGCATTAAAATGACAGAGATGCCAGACTACCTAATTCTCCAAATACCTTGCAAGACTTTACTCACCCTAAGAGGATTCATGATGCAGTACAAAAATTTCAGTTTCAGAAAAATCTCTCTTTGACAGCTGTTCTCATCTATGGAAGATTTTCCTCACCTGTACACATGAAAGAATCAGGCAATCATCCACAGAGTATGATCAGAGAGACTTTCAGGTTTTGAGAACTGTGCATCACCAAGAAAACATCAGATGAAAAACATGAGAAGGAATGATATGCATGGTCTCATAGACACAAGTTACAGCATCTGTCAGTAGTAACAAAAATGCAAACCTGTTTACACATTATTTACTCAATTCCTTCACAAAGCCAATGATTTGCATGCAACTACAGAAGATGAGATCCTGAAATTCAAAAGAAAACTCATATTTCTTTCAGGACAAGGTACGCAACACGTAACAGTACCGGATGCATTTTATAACGTTGTAAAATGTCCTGTGAGGAAGGGTATGACTGTAATTTGTCTACATTCTACAATTGAATGTCATGTTGAAAAGCCCTAAGTTAACAATGACTTTTAGCTCCACACATGAAAACAGTACAGTAGTTCTGGACACAAGCTGAAAATCCTCCTAAAAACAGTAAATTTGAGATCCAAAATCACATTCTGCCTGCAGTAAAGCTGCATCATGCAGTGATACTCATTTTGTCAGCAATAGCTTGGATGTCTCTGCATCACACTGTGTTTCTTATTCTGGATATAACCTCCATCTTCTACAGAAGCAAATACCAGTATTAACCACTGCACAGACACACTTACATAGTCTTTCTATGCCAGTGTACCACAATGGATATGTTCATTTACTGGTGAGACCCCACCTGGAGTACTGCATCCAGATGTGGCGTCCTCAGGACAGGAGGGACATGGACCTGTTGGGGCGTGTCCAGAGGAGGGCCACAAAAATGATCCAAGGGACGGAACACCTCCCCTGTGAGGACAGGCTGAGAGAGTTGGGACTGTTCAGCCTGGAGAAGAGAAGATTTTAGGGAGACCTGATAACAGCCTTTCAGTATCTAAACGGGGCCTACAAGAAAGAAGGAGACAGACTCTTTAGCAGGGTCTGTTGTGATAGGACTAGAGGAAATAGTTTTCAAACTGAGAGAGGGGAGATTTAGATTAGATATAAGGAAAAAGGTTTTTAAAATAAGAGTGGTGAAACACTGGAATAGGTTGCCAGAGAGGTGGTGGATGCCCCACCTTCAAGGAGACCAATGGAAACCTTCAAGGTCAGGCTGGACAGGGCTCTGAGCAACCTGATACAGCTGTAGGCATCCCTGTTCACTGCAGAGTAGTTGGGCTAGATGACCTTCAAGGTCCCTTCCAACTAGGATGATTGTATGATTCTATGATTTTATTACATTCTGGATTCTGCAAAGGACTGGGGGAAAAAAAAAAAAAAAAAAAACAGTGACACCTGGGCATATGTATCTGAGTAACACTCAAGCATTACAGGTAAACTAAATGCATTAGAGTAACCTGGCATTGGACCATACCTGATCTGTAAAACAGAAGGGCAAACTCCATTGGTGATATATAGGAGAAAATATTTCCTTAAAAAAAAAAAAAAAAAAAAGAACATTATTACTTGTAAGTAGATGAGAGGGACTGGCCTACTTTTGAGGTACTAGATATTTTCTCTAGATTTGTGAAATGACTACCCAGTGGCTCCTTCTATTCTGCTGCACAAGAATGGTCTCAGTGCCAGACTCAAGGCTAAAGTGATAATTTCATTTTTTGCCCACAAGCATGTTCACAAAAAGGCTTCAACCATTTTCAGGATGTCAGTATAAATGGATTAGAAAAATACGTACCCTAAAACGACACGATTTTGTGAGTATAGACTAAATCTCCATATTTAATATTTTATTTCCAAACAAGTGCTCCAAAGTTTGTATATTTTTTTTTGTATATTTTACCTTAAATCCCTGGGAAAAAAAATAAACATCAAATCTATTCAGTTACAGGACTGTTCTCTTCACTTTCAATTACATAGAATGAACATTATTTTAACATATATTTTTACATTAGGGATTATTAATTTTTATTTATACATATTAGAAAGTAATAACTTTATCTTTGATCAGGATCTTAGGGAAAAATATTATATGAAATAATCACAAGATTTTAAATTCCTTCACACCTTGATACTTAAGATAGATTATTATATTTTTAAACAAATACACAGAGTAAAATAGACACTAAATGTATTTTGGCCACATAATTAAAATAGATAAAACACTGATTTTGAGGAGTGGTGACACCACTGTCATTAAAATAAAGGCCATATATTGATGCTATTAGCTGCTTCCTACTCTTTAAAGTTTTCACAGTTCACAGCCTTGTACTGTACTCAGGAGAACAATTTGTCATTAATGCCAGACCAAAAGCCATCACAGAAGAGACCGTTGCCCGTATTAGCTATTTGCAGTTAATCCAGGATTTCAGTGCAAATTTCGGTTTCTAAAAACAGTAACAAAGGAGTTCTGAATCCAAGTCTTAACTACCGAGCATAAAAGATATCCATGTTAAAATGTTACTGTTTGGCATAAAATATTGGCTGGAAAATTCTGTGTCACTCACAGAGTACGACATGACACTTTCAGGTATCAGTCAATAGTGATGCGCTGTTAAATTGAAGATGATAAACAGGGTTGTATTTAGGCTCCATTCATCAAATTTCTGAAGCTCTTGCTTACACCTGCTGAGTTCAGTAACATTAAGCAAGATAGTGAGGTTAACTATTTCCTTACCAAGGTAGAATCAAACCTTGAAGTACGTTCTCTTTCCTAGATAGGACACATCCACTCATTTACACTGTACTATAGCATGTGTATTTATTTGGTCTTCCTGCATCGAGTCCAGAGCACACTGGACATGAAACTATTAGAGAGTGTCCAAAAGAGGGCTACAAAGGTGGTGAAGGGTCTTGAGGGCAAGAAGTGTGGTGAGTGGCTGAGGTCCCTTGGCCTGTTCAGCCCAGAGCAGAGGAGGCTGAGGGGAGGCCTCATGGCGGCCTACAGCTCCCTCACAGGGTAGCAGAGGGGCAGGTGCTGAGCTCTGCTCTCTGGGGACTGCGACAGGACCCAAGGGAACAGCATGGAACTGTGTCAGGAGAGGGTCAGGCTGGGGGTTAGGAAAAGCTTCTGCACCAGAGGGTGATGGGCATTGGAACGGGCTCCCCAGGGCAATGGTCATGGCCCCGAGCTGCTGGAGTTCAAGGAGCCTTCAGACACCGCTCTCAGACACAGGGTTTGGATTTTGAGTGGTCCTGTGTGGAGGCAGGAGTTGGAGTCAGTGATCCTTGTGGGTCCCTTCCAGCTCAGGATATTCTACAATTCTATGATTCTATTTGCATTGTCATTGTATACACTCAAGTAAGTAGCTTTGCTCTGTATTCCATTGCTATCAATTAGGAATCCACTGGGAAACACTTCAGCTCTCACCTGACCTCCATAAGGATCTTTTTAAAAAAAGGACCCCCGAAGTAACAGTTGCATGAAAAGCAATGCGGTTTTCTTACCTGCACAAAGAGCCATGAGACAGCTACTGTGTATTTGTTTCTCTTCCATAATGCTAGGCAGAGAACAATTTTAGGGAAATTTGACAGAAATGAGAAGAATAATATGTCCTTTTTAATTGCAGGAAAGTTAATACCCACACATAATTAAACAGATATTAGCCAATTATACTAATGAAATTATGTACTGATAGCTGTCTTGAATATGGCACACTGGAGCATTTCCAGAAGTCCGTCTAAAAGAACTGTTCCGTGCAAAAATTTCAGCTTTAATTTTTATTTATTTTGAAACTGGATTAATTTCTACTTCTGAAGATTTCAGACAAAAGATAGTAAATATGATGAGGAGTATCGGAAAGAAGGCATCATTTTTTAAGTGTTTGATTTCTAAATAAATCCAATCATTTTGGACACACAACTCAGGATTTTTGGTAATATTTGAAATGAGTATTTGTAGCATCTCTGATAGCACTGGACACAAAAGAGAAGTCTTTGAGAATTCAGTATACACACATTCTTTTAGCCATGTCTGAACCTGCTTTAATTTATTTAGAAGTTGACTCTCAGTTACTGTCAGTACTTAATTTCACAAGAAAAATAATTTTGTAAACAGTACTGTCTATGCTTAGCTAATTGTTAACTCTTTTGTTTGCTAACTTATTTCTACTTTCTTGCCTTTTATGCTTCAGTGTTATCAGGATGAAAAAAAAATTCATAGGATATTTCATGATAAGTAATACATACATCCTTGAAACACAATGTTTAAGAGCTATGTAATACGCTATGGAGTCACACCAATGGTCAGAAGCCTAGGACTCTGCTTCCAACAGCAGCAGGAGAAAATGCTATTTTCTGTGGTGCATCCTCCTATTACTCCTCAAACTTCTCCACCTATCGTGTTATCATGTTACCAGTGTTAAGAGGATATCTACCAGCCTCTTGTTTCAGAATCTCTTTGTGGCCCTTTTATCCATGAATTTATCTTTTTGACCTTTTCTTTGTTTCTTTTTGACCTAGCTGTGAAATAAAAAAAAAAAAAAAAGAAAAAAGAAAGAAAGAAAAAATATTTCTCATCTTTCTAGACATTGTTTTCTGAGTTTTAGTGCATGCTCTTACAGCATTGTGTGATCTGGTGAACAGCCATATTTTCAAGCACTTTATGCAACACCTTGATGACTCTGTAAACATTAATCATATACTTTCTCAGAATTCTCCTGTCCAAATGAAGTTCTATTATTTTTAGCCACTGTCCATAAAGCAGCTTCTCTATTAATTTGATCAACTCACCTGTTTTCATCTGCACCTTCTTTAACTCTACTATTACCTTCCTGAGCTGAAGAAACCAGAGCTGCTAAAAATACAGGCACAACATCCAACAGCAGGCACAACATCCCTTCTAACTAGATTTTTAATATTGGAAAAAAAAAAAAACAGTAGTCTGAACTACGTCCTGAAAACACAGAGCAGGTAAACAGTCTGTATTCCTACCACAAAATTCTTTGCCCCCAAATCACACTGTAGTCAGGTTTCAAAAACACTTAAGAATGATTAACGCTTATGTCAATGGATGAGACAAAAAACATTTTGCCCTGAAAAACTGAATAATGACTTCTAATTATGATTTCTCTCTTTAACCATAACATGTCATTGATAACTTTGCAGTACATGCTAAGTAGCTATGTGAGTGCATGAGTTATGGGAAGAAAAACACTATTTCACGTTAGAGAAAATATTTATTTCCCCTTCACTAAATCATGTCTTTTCCCTTGTAAGAGCAATTCCAAATAAAACCTTAAGGAAACAATGCACACAGACTGCTTCTACCACTACCATTTTGAAAGGTGTTTTTGCTTACATATCCTCCCAGTCCGCACCATAACACCTTATGCAATGATTATAAACAGAGCAATGAAAACTGTTTTGGAAAATTTGTTTTTGCACTTAACTCTTTGGCACCTTGGGAAATTGACAACTACTCTGAAAATTACATTTGGCTTAGTGAGCACCATATGAAATGGAAACTTTTTGTATTTTAATTTTGTGAATCATTTTTCATGCTCTCTCTGGCTCATTTTTAAATCTAGAACTGAAGAAATGTGAGAACAGTTATAACCTCAAAATTCTCCTGACATTGTTATGTCTGCTCCATTCAGCTGGTTTATTTTTCACTCTTTTCAGAAACTGGCTAAAGACCGTTATTTTTGCATCAAGATAATAGAAAGAGATAAAAATATATATGTTTTCATTCTTTGGTTCGCCATGTTTCAGGAATAATAAAATTCAATATTATTTTTTTCTGAGTTTTATCACTTGCAGATTCATATTATAATCTTCTTCAGACTGCCTGTTACACAAAAAATAGCAATTCTAGTTTGCCTACAGATTATTCAGCTGTGTAGGTTTCATCAAATATTGTACTGTGATACATTTAAGTGGGTTTAAAATGTGTTTTTACTTCTACCAAGTAGCCATTTCCTGACAGGCTGTCCTTCAGGTCATGAGCTAATAACAATGAAATTTAACATGAGTCTCTTCTATTTTCATAGGACTGAGTGTGAAGGAATACTATTAATGGAACATATATACCCTCATATCCTTTTCAAGCATTAAGTATTCAGCATAGTTGCAATTTTGTTTTCTCTGTTAGAATTCACAAAGAATAGTATGGTGAAAGGGAGCACTTTGTTTATATTTTTAATGGGCGTAACTCTGGTATTAAGAGCTGAATTCACTCCTTCACCAGAATTCATTTTCCCAGTCCAGTAGAACTAAAGAACTGGGTTCTTGAATCAATTTCTGTTCATGTCATCTTTTCTGGCTACAGCATTCAAAATCAGAGAAAGGTGGCCTGGCTTCCCACCAACTTCTGGATCTCTAACTTTCCTGACACTGAACATCATGTTTTTCACCCAAAACAAACCTTCTGGTGGTCATTTCCAGCCACAACCATGCACAATACTCCCATACTGGAGTAATACCTGTCAAAGAAACCTGCTCCTGTTAAAATATATGAATTCCCATCCCATATTCTTCATAGGGTCCATTTAAAAAGTTTCCTAGAGTATATGATTTTGAGGTCAAAAACATCTCACAAATTTTATCTTCAAAAAATGCTAGTGCTATTTTTTTCTAGTAAAATAGTGTTGAGAACAGATCTTCAAACAATGTGAAGGTAGACATAAAGGATACAATTTCTTGAAAGGATTAAAAGAAAAAAATAAAAAAGAGAGAGAGAAAGAAAAATATAATTAAAAAAAAAAAAAAAAAAAGTTGCCTAAATGTTTCTTTTAATTGTGCTTGAAATCACCAGTTAAAAACAGAGTAGCTCTTGTCCTCATTTGCCTACACATTGACCCATTGTAACTTAAAGTTTGTCTTTAAATATCTTGTCTTGGAAGTTATACTCACCTAATCATACTTTGTATGTGGCTTTTTGTCAGTAAGCTGCTGCTTACGCATTATAGCGCTCATTTTCATGATGAATCACAATTGGCCAAAACAGTAATATAAATTCAATGTATGTTCTACCCTCCCTCTTTATGATTAATTCTACTAGTGGCACAAATTTGCATGAATGAATGTCAGTGTGTTTTCTTGCCTGAACATTTCCTGCTGGCTTCAATTCAGTTGTGCTGACATTTATTACAAATAATAGCTAAATATTCTTGATTTAATGGCTGTGGTGGCCCCACGTCTGAAGGTGATGTCTGTAATAAAAGCAGACAAGACTAGCTTATAAAAAATACTAATCAGATTGTGTTTGCACACATAATAGAGAGGCTTCATACCAGCAAAAGGGAATAGTAGTTTAAAAATGCAGTTGCTGAAAGTCAAGAGTTCAAGAGCATATCATCTGAACTATTTTTTGCGGCTTTCCCTTATTTTACCATATCTTTATAGCACTTGTGACAATGGTGAGAAGATTATAGCCAACAGGGTCAAAGTTCCTGTTTTACTCATCTTTGGACAAATAACAATAAATACCATATATGATAGTCAGTGCCAACTCAACTACTGTCATTGTTAATTCTGCCACCAGAAATGTATGAGGGATTAGAAGGACTTGTCACCATAGAGTTAGAACCATTTCTAGAGTCTTGTTTACCTTTTTTTGATTTGAATCCTGCTAAAAATATGTGTTTCCCCCACTATCCACCCCAAGAAAAACACAAATATATTCTTTAGACAGGGACAAAAATATGCTGTCTGCCAGAAATGCAGAGGAGACAGAAAGGAGACAAGAGGAAGACTTTAAGAATGGTTTTGCAAGAAGAATATGTGTTCATAATGGAAAATACATGTTCATCAAGCCAAACAAACACAGCTTTTTCTTCAACTATAGCAAAATGCAGCTATTTAAGTATAAATAACTTAAAGGTTTTTTCTTCTTTAGATGCTATAGACTCTAACACTAAAAATACTAACAGAGATCTGTAGTGTAAAAAACGGCTTCTGTCAGTGGTCAGCAGATTATGACCATGGAATAGATATACTATATATACAACAGATCACATATAACAACATATATATTACATATCTGTTATCTAATGAAGTTTATAGCAACATACAAAAGCAGTCAATATGAATGGTTTATGATACGGTGCCTGGCAGTGGTAATAGCCTGGCTTAGGGATTCAGTTGAAGAGCTCATACCTGCTGCTTCATTCAGATTTTTAGAAAATTGATATCTAATTTCAATTTGCTATGTACTGTGGATAGATAGTTTGCAATAGGAAAATAAACAAACTAAAAAAACTCAGTCTGGTCCAGTATCCAATTTCCAACACTGCCCCAGAATGAAGTGTTTCAAACATACTGCAAACAGCAAGACAAGTATGAAATTATTATTTCGCCTGAATAACTTTCTGATTTTTTTGTTACTTTGCTGGTAACAACAGACAAGGAGAAGGCTGAGGTGTTCAACAATTTTTTGCTTCAGTCTTCAACAACAACTGTCGTTCATGCGTCCCTTGACTGGATGGGCTGAAAGGTGGGGACTGGAGACGCTATGTCCCTCCCACTGTAAGTGAGGAACAGGTTCACAAACACCTGACAAAACTGAACATCCATAAGTATATGGGTCCCAGAGAGATGTGTCCCAGAGTCCTGAAGGAATTAGCTGATGAAATCACCAAGCCACTTTCTATGATGTTTGAGAAGTCATGGCAGTCAGGTGTAGTCTCTGATGACTGGAAGAAGGGCACTGTTACCCATTTTTAAGAAGGGCAGAAAGGATGACCCAGGCAACTACTGACCTGTCAGCCTCACCTCTGTGCAGGGGAAGATCATGGAACAGATCCTCCTGGAAGCTGTGCTAAGACACATGGAAGACAGAGAGGTGATGTGAGACAGCCAGCACGCCTTCACCAAGGGCAAGTCCTGCCTGACCAACCTAGTGGCCTTCTATGATGTTAAACCTACATCGGTGGATGAGGGAAGAGCCAGAGATGTCATCTATCTGGATTTCAGGAAGACCTTCCACATGGTCCCCCATAACATGGAATCATAGAATCATAGAATGGTTTGGGTTGGAAGGGACCCTAAAGATCATCTAGTTCCACCCCCACTGCCATGGGCAGGGATACCGCCCACTAGACCAGGCTGCTCAGAGCCCCATCCAGCCTGGCCTTGAACACTGCCAGGGAGGGAGCACCCACAACCTATCCGGGCAACCTGTTCCAGTGTCTCACCACCCTCACAGGAAATAATTTCTTCCTATGATCTAGCCTAAATCTCGCATCTTCCAGTTTATAGCCATTACCCCTTGTCCTATTGCTACATGACCTATGAGATTGTTTCCCCAACACTCCTGTAGGCCGCCTTCAGGTACTGGAAGGCGGCTATCATGTCCCCCCAGAGCCTTCCCTTCTCCAGGCTAAACAGCTCCAACTCTCTCAGCCTGCCTTCACAGGGGAGGTGCTCCAGCCCTCTGATCATCTTTGTGGCCCTTCTCTGGACCCCTTCCAACAGCTCGATGTCCTTCCTGTGTTGGGGGCCTCAGCCAGTTGGGGTCTCACGAGAGCAGAGCAGAGGGGCAGAATCACCTCCCTCGCCCTGCTGGTCACGCTTCTCTTGATGCAGCCCAGGATGCGGTTGGGTTCTGGGCTGCAAGCGCACATTGTTGGCTCATGTTGAGTTTTTCATCAACCGACACCCCCAAATCCTTCTCCTCAAAGCTTCTCTCCAGCCATTCTCTGCCCAACCTGTATTTTTGCTTGGGATTGCCCTGATCCAGGTGCAGGCCCTTACACTTGGCCTTGTTGAACTTGATGAGGTTGGCATGGGCCCACCTCTCCAGCCTGTCCAGGTCCCTCTGGATGGCATCCCTTCCCTCGAGCATGGCAAAGGCATCACACAGCTTGGCGTCGTCTGCAAACTTGCTGAGGGTGCACTGGATCCCACTGTCCATGTCGCCAACAAAGATGTGAAACAGCACTGGTCCCAGTACTGATCCCTGAGGGACACTATCTCTCTAAACTGGAAAGATATGGATTTGATGGGTGGACTCTTTGATGGCTGAGGACCATTTACTAGATCACATCCAGAGAGTGGTGGTCAATTTCTCTATGTCCAGATGGAGATCAGTGACAAGTGGACCTTCAACGGTCCATTCTGGGACCAATAATCAACATCTTCATCAATGGCATTGACAGTGGGATTTAGTGCACCCTCAGCAAGTTTGCACATGACACCAAGCTGTGTGGTGCAGTCAATACACCTGAGGGAAGGGATGCCATCCAGAGAGACCTAGAGAGGCTGAAGCAGTGGGCCCAGGCTAATGTCATGTTCACTTCAACAAAGAAAAATGCAATGTCTTAAGCAAGCCTGACCTGAATCAAATATCTTGGGAAACTCGAAGATTTACAGCTTGCCAGTGTTCCCATTCCCAGCACATAATGCCATGAATTCTCTTTTTTTTGACTCTGAAAGAATTTAAATGTGTTCTACCCTCTCCTTTTCTATATTTGTACACATCCGATCATGAAACAAAAGCAATGCAAAAATTACTAAAATGACCAATCACAGAATCTTGAGCCAACAACTTTACTTGCCTCTAGAGCCTCATCAATGATACTTCTTAACCTCCATAGACGGCTCCTCTCTCTCATTAATCCTAGAAAATATTTTTAAGAAAAAGAATTGAAGCCAGGTTACCATTCTATCATGGTTATGAATAACAAAACATTTACCATTTATCAGTAAAAACAGTGTCTAAAAGAAAGTGATTAATCACTTAACCAGAAATTCACAACAGAACTGAAGTCTGTGTTCAAATCCATTTTTTTTCTTCCATTTTAGAATGAATTCTCAAATTTAAGAAGAGAGTGAGATTGCTTCTAGTCCTATAAGCACATGTAAAAGGAAACTGCAAATTTAAAATCCTTTTATAATCAATTGTATCTAACAAACATGTCTGTGTTTCAGACATATACAACAGCTCACATAACTGTTATTTTTCATATACTGCTCATGTGGAAATTGCATTGTGTCTTTTTTTTATCTTCCTATATCAACTCACAAATTCACAGTGATACTGTCTACATTCTTAATCCATTTACAGTGTGAACCAAGATAGAGTTGTATGCCAGTAACTCCTGTTGTAGATAATAAGATCTTGTAGGAGCAGGGCTTGTTTTATCTGTATTTTCCCTTTTCTATGGCTACTCTGTTTTGTTCTTTCTGACAAGAACCAAACAAGAATGTCTACATCAGAGATTTTAATTACTTGAAATCCTTTTTTTTTTTTATTGATTGCATACAGTAAAGCAGTTCTTTGTGTTAACCTTTCAAAATGCCAGTTTAATTTATGAATACAGTGATTTTTTTAGCTCTACTGTTATGGATGATACATACTGTGTTCTACTACTGTTATAAAAAGTATGTTTTAATCATATACGAAAAATGTGTTTGGAATTAAGAATTGCTGTATTTCATGAGAAGAACTGTTCAGCTAGTATTGGGCAGTCTAAGCAGATGACGACACACACTCGTGGGTTTTGGGGGGGGTCATGTATATTGTAATTATTCAAATTTTGATGCCAACCCCTGCTCATACAGATTCTCCATGGACCCAACATTTTGGTATAGCAGAGTCCTGAACCAAAGACAGTGGGAGACCTGAATGGCCTAAGAATACAAGTATTTCACACATCTAACATAAAGATTATCAAGAAAAACATGAAGCCTTTTATCCTCGCTTTTCTTTGGCAGGGAAGGAACACGCCAAAGAAGCTGCAGTAAGAAAGCCGTTTGGCCAAGCCACGCATGGGCTAAGGAGCAGGACTGGCCCTGAAGAAGTGTGGCTGTATTTCTCCAAACTTGGAGTAAGGCAAGCTCTCCACATCCAGATCTGGCAGATGCTGGCAGTCTTCTCCCACTTCTGAAAGTGGATTCATATCATTCCCACTTCAGCAGCAAAGAGTGACCTGTGCCTCAGTGGCACGCATAATTGTTCCACTACATAGTTTACATATCAGAGACTGTGCATTGGTATGTATCAGTTTTCAGGTGTTTTTTTACAGCTCGCATACAGTGACTGCTTGCAAGGAGCTTCAGAAGAGACACTCGCCTGACAAAAGGTGCACACAAGCTTTCCCCCAGGAGCTACACAAAGAGTATGCTAGCAGATTTCTGATAACATTATGAAACATTCCTACTGAACGAAGTGCTGCTAATATTGCTTGCTTAAGACAACACAAAATTGTAATCAGAGGACAAAAGAAGTGGCTAACTGAAGTGTTATTTTACTTTACTGTTTAAGAAACACATATTTTCCCAGATTCTTAAACAAGTCAGAAACCGAAAAGGGAAGTTATCTTCTGTCTACTGGCCCTTCAACCTATCCCGAACACCATGTTTCCACATTTGAGGTTCTTTTTATTCCCCTTTGCATTTGCAATGGTAAACAAACCTGCAGTACCTTGGATCACTAGTGGTATTATTCATGTTCTTAAGACTTTGTGGGATTAATGCTTAATTCCACAGAACTGCAAGGTTACACGAGGTCCCTAACTAATTTAATTTGCCCTCTAACTAATTATTTCCTTTTTTATTCCTTTTATTCATTTTTTCCTTCTTTGGTGCAGAACATTTCTGCAGCAACTGCACATTTGAGATGTAAAAGAAATGCTTCAGTTAAAGTCTTCAGAAAATAATAAAAAAGTTGAAGTCAAATAAGAACAGACACCGAATTATTTACTGAAATCCATTAAAAAAAAAAAAATCTACACACGCAACCAGTTTCTATAATTAAAAATATTGACACACCTACTTAACATAAGCACAAGTGTAGATGAGAAACATTTTCTATATATTTTTGGACTGGAAGTTAAATGTCTGCATTTTTCATTGTAACACAGCCAAAGGCAAATTAGTTACTAACAAAACATTGTGACATTGTTTTAAGTAGCTTGCCATCACATCTATTGTTACATTTCATATAAAATAATATGTATGTGTTTATTAAGCCCACTTTTTACAGTAAGTTACATATGTCATACCTCTCCAAATGTCTGCAGGTCAGGTAGGGAAAGTCACTAGCTCTGGTGACACCAAGCATTACTATCACAGTGCAGAATTCCAGATTTGTGTTTCACATTGTCTGCCTGTTATATAGAAAACTGGATTGTCAGCATGTCCTTTTGTTTAAACCTGTAAAAACAAAGATCATAGTGAACACTAGCTGTGTTGTCACTGCTGCACATGCAGCAAATGTCTACAGTTATCTTCCTAAGAATTTTACTTTAAATACTCTTCAAATTTAAAAAAGAATAAAGAAAGAAAGAAAAAAGAATTCTGATATACATGAATCGGCTTCATTGCTTTCCAAAGGCTCTGAATATCTGTAATTCTTGAGGGAATAAGAGTACTTCCAGTTGTGCTGTGTCTATGAACCTGGCTCTGATACATTTCAAACAATTTTCCTAAAAAATTGTGACTGCAGTGTGAAGGAGGAGAAATGCACTTCTTCCAGCTCATTTACTTAATTTAAATATCATTGTACACAGAAATCACAATATATACCATAGTCCAAGATTCTGCCAGTCTCTCTCATTGACCAGGTCTAGATGCTTGGACCTGGACTGGTACAACCAAAAAAAAATTAAATTTAATTAAAAAATTAAAACAGATTTAAACAAAACACTGTTGGTCTAAATCAAACAGTGGTGTGAAATACATCTGAAGACAGCAAACTTCAACATAAAGGAAATTCTTGGCAGTTAGTTTACTGATATATCTAGAGAGTGTCAGATGTCTAACTTGATTATAAGAAAATATCTTCTAATGCAACCCTAGAAGCCTAAAGACGTGATGAATTCTATTAATTCTTCATCTTAAACTCTGTCAGTCTACTTCTTTGAAATTAATTACCCGGGAAAGCTATTTTCGTTGACTGACAAATTGAAAGGACCTTAACTTCACAGCAGTAAATGTCCCTGTAGCTGACTCTTCTAGCTGTGAAACCCACTACAGATGTCACCAAAGGTTATTCTAAAACCAGTGAACGCACCAAAGAGATGAGTTAGATGAAGCTGGCATTTAAATATACGCCTCAAAATCTAAACTTGTGTTTTGGCTGCTGCAAGGTGATGTCAAGCTGCTGTGTTCAGATTTTACACAACATAAAACATCCTGAGAGAGCCAAAATGTATTACCAGAGAAAAAGATATCATGCATTGCAGAAAATGTACCCCCTTTCAAATGCCTTTAACAGAGAAACACCAGATGCAGCACAGTATATGCACACTGCAGTTACAGGTTAGCCATTACTCTCTGGTCCGTACTTGATAACATGAGAGCCTTCGCTCCCAGGAAGGTGTAGCTTGAGTCCTGATCTGAGCTTTTAACACCGTTAGCAACAAATTCACTTCAGAAAAGTTTTGGCTTTTTGCAGAAGGGTCTCCCAGCACTCGGATAAGCACCAGTGAAAGTCTACATATACACATGCCCACAGTCCACATGAAGTATGTATGTTCACGTGGCAAAGCATAATGAATTCTGTGCCATTTTTAAAGACTAGATATTCATCACAATGTAGTAATTTCCTGATACTTGTTATATCCACTAAAATGAAGATGCAGGTATTTGGGTTATAAATTAGGTTCTGAGGAAGGGTTAAAAATCTTCATACTGTTGTGTGTATTTCTTCAATAAAATCATATTTGCTGTAAATGACACTGATAATATTTTCTTGACACTACAAATATATAGAAATATTCATAAATTGATTTGTTTGCTATTTTGGCCACATCTTCCTTCTGTTCTTGTCAAGCAGTAAAATTAGGCAGGTATTCATTTGTTGTCAGACTTGGTGTTGCCCCATACCTGACAATGTACTTCACATTTTCAACCCTAAATAAGTCACATGTAGTCAACACTGAACTTACAGTTTAAAAAACACTCTCAGGTTATATATGCTTGGATAGTTTTGTAGGGTCTGATCCCAGAAACAAGATGTTAGTCACCAATGTTTTTCATTCCTATCTCACCACACATCTACAAAATTAATCTTCATTTCTTTTTACATCATTTACAGTAGAGATATCCTCTTTAATATGCCACTTCTCAAAACAGTTTTGCAAAGAACTCAAGTACAGAACATCCTAATACTCCAATAAAATTGTCTTACTAGATAGACTAAAAAAACCACATTATATAAACGGCTCCATATTTTGTCAAACACGAATTTTCCAGACTTATATACTAACAAAAAATATATATATTTTCTTAAGAGTTCTCTGTAATTTACATAGTGCTTCTGCATGCATCTCCTCCTGTGTGAGATGAGATTTGCAATAGAGACACTAAGTTCTTCAGCAAAAGAAAAGGAAAAAATTAACAGTAACCAAAGTTAGGAGCAAGCCCTTCCCTTCTCTTGCAAACTACAGCATTTGTCCAACACTTACTACAAACTGTTTTTGTAGAATCCACTACAGTTGTCAGATATCATTTGTTATTTCTATATGGTTAGTTTTGCAAATAAAAAGACAAGAGTAAGGTATCATTCAGTGTAAATCATGCATTCATGAAGTTATAAAAACTCAAAATCCTGAAAAAGTCTTTTTAGTTCAAAAATCCTGCCAGAGTTCACAATGCCATATAGATGTATTTTTTTAAATAAAGAGACTTAAGGCCTAGAAAAACAGTAAAAGTGCCAACTTCATTCCATAACTTCTAATATTTGTAACCTTTACAGCATCTTTAAAATCTACCCACAGTTAGCATTTTAACATGTAAACATGTCTATCATGTCAACTTGTACTGCTTTTTCTGTATTTTCAAATAAACCCTTCCATCTTTAACCACTACTTTTTTCTGTCCTTAGTACCATTTTCTGTAAGCCATCAACAAAGATACTTCATTATCAGAATTAAGATCTATGCTTGATGTTATGATTTCATGATTTTATGAGGAAAGGTTGAGGGAGTTGAGATTGTTTAGCTTGGAAAAGAGAAGGCTCCGGGGAGACCTCCTTGCAGCCTTCCAATACTTAAAAGGAGCTTAGAGGCAGAAAGGGGACCGACTTTTTACACGGGTGGATAATGGTAGGACAAGGGAGAATGGGCTGAAACTGAAAGAGGGGAGGTTTAGGTTGGCCATCAGGAAGAAATTCTTCCCTGAGAGAGTGGTGAGGCGCTGGCACAGGCTGCCCAGAGAAGCTGTGGCTGCCCCATCCCTGGCTGTGTTCAAGGCCAGGCTGGATGGGTTCCTGGGCAGTTTGATCCAGTGAGCTAGTGGCTGGCAGCCCTGTCCACGGCAGGGGGGTTGGAACTAGATGGTCTCTGAGGTTCCTTCCAACCCAAGCCATTCTATGATTCTATGATTCTTGCAGAAATCTAATTTTACATTTCCATGTGGGCAAAAGTGTCACGATTACTGCCACCCCAGATGATCCATAAGTTATCATCACCATCTTCTTTCACTGTATTTGGAGCTACACATATGTTTTCTGCCTTTCTTTTACATTTTAAACTTACTGTGACAAAGAATAGTATGGATAGTATTTCTTTTTCATGTCAGTGCCATCTTAGCCCAGTGTTATCTCAGTCCAGGGATTAACAGCTATACACTAGCCAACAAGTCTGTAACACAATTTGCTTGCCAGTGAAATTGTGAATGTGTGACGAATTCATCTAATTTAATAGTGTAACTGGAATTAAGGACACAGAAATCACAGACCTTCTATAGATTTCTATGAATAAATGACTACCACACCACAATAAATCATATTACAAAACATACTAAAGTTTTGGCCACATCCTTCAGATACTTGCCAGTGATTGCTGATAGCCACTAGACATAACCATAAAACAAGAAATGAGATTTCCAGAAATTCTTAGTATGTTACACTTCTAGTGTCTCTTAGGTAGGGTCACTGTTACCTTTCAATACTTTAAAACATTGATTTCAAGCTGTACTGATATAAAACTTTGCCTGTAAAACTAGAGAAGGTTCTTTCTCTGCTTAAACAATTCCCTTGAGTTTCCCTGGAGCTTCAAACACCAAACTAGTGAAATATAGCTGAGAGAAAATACCTGTTCTGACTAAGTCAGCTTCTCTTTAGATGATTGATAGATACAATGTAATGGACAATGAATGCAGAGTTCCCAGTGCAATATTACAAGATGGTTGGTCAGGGCAAGGTTGCCTTTGAAATCAGTAGCAAAACACTTACTTCTACCAAAAAAAAA
>VXAV01004101.1:81734-101176 GCA_013399715.1 Alectura lathami
CAAAAAAAAAAAAAAAATAAAAAAAAAAAAAAAGTATACCTTAAAAACTACCTGTAAGCAACTTGAGCATTCTAGATAAAAATGAAACAACCAATGAAGGCACAATTCATATTATTTCTCCCAAGTACATGAAGGTATTCAGAGTAAATACATCCTTCCCCTAAGCCAGAGGGAAGGGTGAAAGAGAGTTAAGGCATACCTACATTGGATATACACGGAAAAGCTTTTAGCTGTTCTGTAGTGAGCTTGTGTCAGATAGATGCACTCTGAGATGACAGAATTCCAGCAATTTCTGTAATCCATTACACCAAAACAGAGAGATTACATCAGATTAACTTCTACTACAGATTTTAAGTAGTTGTGCTGTGCTGTTAATTCATACTAACAGGACATGAACGCCTAGTTTTAGAGTTGGGGCATACTCAAAATCAGAAGCTGACAGACATATACATACTTGGCACCTCCCCAACAGAAAAAGATTTTGCTGACTGAGGGTGAAATTAGGATGTCTTTTTATGCTATTATCAGTTACTCAGGTAATCCATACCATGAATTACATGCAGTTGTTTTCGTAAATGTATTTAATTCAGTAACATGCTGCATTTGAACTGTTTCCAAAATAGAATTAATCCCATCCTTTGTTTTGAATGAATCTGTGTTCCCATAACAATTGATTACAACACTGTCTTTGTTATAGTTAAAATAGGTTACCACTGAAACCAATGCACATCAACTCAAACGTTTGTACAGAATCTACAGAAAGGGGCCTTATGCTAAGATGCTGCACATAAAAATTTTCCCAGAAGTCCACTTCAGTCTACAGAAGATGCTACAGTGAATAGTGTTGAATGAATGAATGAAAGAATTAAGCAAAATGGTAACCAGGATAGGCTTAATTGTTGTTTTAGCATATGGTTGGAAAACCATTCTAGCAAATACCATGTATATTAATAATATTAAAGCTATTGTTTTGGTGCTACAGACTTCAAATACCTGAAAATTATGAGTCTTGCTTGTACATATTATGGTCCTAAAAGAGAGCTTCTCTCCCCTCTTATGTGTGTTACATTTAAGCCCATGCCTATAGGAAAAAAAAAAAAATGGCATGCAAACTCTTAGGCTCATGAGCAAGATTCTTAAACTTTCATACCAAGATTTCTAATTCCAATGTCTATCATGTATTTGAAGTGACCTATTGTCTGTATAATAAACTTTTTTTTTTCCTGTAAACATTTAGTAATTATTCTTGAGGCTTTTTTAACCAAACACTTCTCCTCATGAAAAACATATTCCAGTCTTCTTGTAATCAATACAAATACCTACATTAAATTTATGTTTTTAAATATACCTAGAGATTATCCAAACATACTACTTACATACTACTAAAGGGTACTTTAACCTGTTTTTGTCCTGATACTTTTCCACTTAATCTTTTGCATATGGCTCCTCCATAGAAATGAGACTAAAAGCTTGGTAAGTACGGTTTTATGTCAGTTTTCAATTAAACATCTGAACCGGCATTTCAAAACCATCTTATTTAGCTTTTACAAAGGTAAATTAATTCACACGCAAGGTAGTATACAAATTCTGTACGTTTAAAATAATGACTTTAAATTACAGATGACAAATTCATAACTAGTGTCCGCATCCAAAGCGAATGCATATTGTGTCTATGTATACATGCATAGATAAAAATACACACACATTGATTTGCTGTCTCTTAGCTCATTTAACTTGCTCTGTTGGAAAAGAAAAGCATCAGATCCTCCATTATGTGCATACATACCTACGGTCTTGGTGTCACTACCTTACGTAACATCAAATAAAAGAACACCCTCTAGCTTTTGTATGTGAAGCCATTTATTTTGTTACAAAATTGAACAAGCACATATACAATGTCAAAAATCCATTTGTTTACACAACAAATTATTTAATCCAGGATGTGATTTTTGTTTAAGATCGTCAGAAATTTGACTGATTTATTGATTTATATTATCTCTAGTCTAAGGAGCAACCTTTCTTGACTGGAGCTCTCAGGCCTTACTGATAATTTCCCGTATTTGACAATTCTTTACATTTGTAACACCTCCTCTAACTTTTCCACACTCAGACCAAACAGCATTAATTTTCAAATAAACCATTAATTTTTCCAATTATCTGTGTACACTATATGTTGCTGTGGTTTCATTGATGCAAAGAGGCACTAACATCCAAATCTTTCATGTTTATGAAGCATCACTTCAATGCAACATGCTTAGCATTGAATTAATACTATATTACACTAGTAGTTTCACATCAGCTTATTCAAGTATTAACATTCTATCTGTAGCCACACTTATGACTGCTTAAGCTGGAGCCAGTTTAACCTTGCTCTGAGATGGGTTTTGCTGCTGCAGATAAGAATTTAATAGTACAGAGATAGGTACCTTAGAAGTTGAGCAGTACCTAGAAGATACCTAGAAGGTAGACTCGGCACACTCTTTACCTCGTCAAAATCAGCACTAAAGAAATGGGTAAAGATATGCTGATTGAAAGTAACCATGCATTTCTATGAAAATCTTGAAGTTCCTTAAATGCAACATCAAATTTTCCAGATATTTAGTTAAAATAACGGAAATACCTTAGATCAAAACACAGCATACCCTGCTTTCTCATTTGTTATGTTTCATATATGAAGTGGATCTCAGGATCTAAATAAATTAAAAAAAAAAAGCAACACATTTGCATTTTTTTTTGCCTTTTAAACTCAGTTTCAACTCAGTGAAGAAGCCACCAGATATAGATTTAATTACTCAGAAAAGATGCCTTAACTGGAGTGCAAATTCAATACCAAAAATCCAAAGAAAGCAGTCCTCCTTGAAATGTGTTCAAATCAATTCATTATATTGATTTGAAAAGAGCTGTGCTTTAATTTAAAACATAGATTACCAAAGGCCAGAGTTGATAAAGTCCTATATTTCAAGGTACAGTGGTTAAGTTTTACTGAAAGACAGATCATCTGTAAGACACTGACATACTTAACATTTTTTTCTCTCTAAGATGAAACCCTTACAAGCTCTTAAACTCAACTTCTTGATAATCACGTTAATCTATCATCCACCAAAAACTAGTACGACCATTTGAATTCAAACTGGAATATTAACAATCTGCTGAAACTTTAAGAAAACCTTGAAAGATTGCAATATAAACACGATATTTTTATACTACATGTTTTCTCTCAGTTTCTCCTACCCTCCTTCTGTACTAGATAATGCAGGATCAAGGCAGACTTGGTAGTCCATACACTTGACCACATCAGGAAGAGAGATGATTAAACACACCAGAAACAAACTGTTAACAGGACTTAATTCGCTTCTTACCACGAAACTACACTAAAACAAAAAATCATTAACATACATCAACTTTGCATCAGTGTTGTAGGAAGACCCATAACTTCTGAACATAATGTTCTAAACTCCATTAGTCTTAACTTTAAAATTTTACTAATAATGTACACCATTACTTTCCTGATTTAAGAAGCATATTTTAACACTTCACCAACATACAGCAGGCTTCTATGGAAACCTTGGAACAATGCTTGAGAATTGTGCCTGGGTGCCATGGTTTGACCCTAGTAAGCAGCTCAGGCCCACACAGCTGCTCAATTACAGAACTGTAAAGGTTAGAAGGGACCTCTACAGATCACCCAGTCCAACTCCCCTGCTAAAGCAGTTTCCCTGCAGTAGGTTGCACAGGAAAATACACAGGCAGGTTTTGAACATCTCCAGAGGAGACTCCACAGCCTCTCTGGGCAGCCTGTTGCAGTGCTCTGTCATCCTCAGGGAAGTTTCTTCTACTTCAGCTGGAAACTCACGTGTTCCAGTTTGTGTCTGTTGACCCCTTGTCTCATCACTGGGCACCACTGAAACAGCCTGGCCCCATCTTCTTGACATTTGCCATTTAGATATTTATAAGCATTGATAAGATCCCTCTCAGTCTTCCCTTCTCCAGGCTAAACAGTCCCGGGTCTCTCAGCCTTTCCTCATTTGGGAGATGCTCCAGGCCTCAAGTGAGAGGTGGAACAGAATCAGAATAAGCGCAAGAACTCATGGGTTCAGACAACAACGGTTTAGAATCACAGAATCACAGCATGGCTTGGGTTGGAATGGACCTTCAAGCCCATCCAGTTCCAACTCCCTGCTGCGGGCAGGGTTGCCACCCCCTAGGCCTGACTGCCCAGGGCCTCATCCAACCTGGCCTTGAACGCCTCCAGGGATGGGGCATCCATAGCTTCCCTGGGCAACCTGTGCCAGTGCCTCACCACCCTCTGAGTAAAAACACTGCTGGCTCATGTCAAGCTTTTCATCCACCAGGACCCCTAGGTCTGTCTCCATAGGGCTGCTCTCCATGAGTTCTTCTCCCAGTCTGTGCACATATCTCGGATTGCCCTCACCCTAGTGTAACACCTTGCCCTTGGCCTTGTTGAACCTCATCAGGTTCTCGTGGGCCCACTTTTCCAGCCTGTCCAGGTCCCTCTGGATGGCATCCCTTCCTTCAGGGGTATCAACTGCACCACTCAGCTTGGTGTCATCAGCAAACTTGCCAAGGGTGCACTTGATCCCACAGTCTAAGTCGTTGATAAAGATGTTAAAGAGCACCGGTTTACCAGGTAAAGCCGAAGCTGCTCGCAGAAGCAAAGCAAAACAATGACTTCATTTGCTGCTTCCCACTGACAGGCAGATGTTCAGACATTTCAAGGAAAACAGAGCTCATCACCTCTAACAGCTTTCTTTGAAGACAAACACCATCACTTTGAACATACCCCCTTTCATCCTTCTTTTCCCCAACTTTTATTGCTGAGCATGATGCCACATAGTATGCCACTGACATTTGGGCAGTTTAGGTCAGTTGTCCTGGTTCTGCCCCCTCATATCTCCTTATGCACCCCCAGCTCCTCAATGGCAGAGCAGCATGAGATGAAGAAGTCCTTGGCTCTGTGCAGGCACTGCTCAGGACCAACTGAAATATTGGTGTGTTATCAACACTGTTTTCTTCCTAAATCCAAAACACAGCACCATACTAGCTACTGGACAGAAAATTAACTCTGTTCCAGCTAAAACCAGGACACCAACAAGAGAGTCATCAGCTTTAACCAGTCTGATGCCCTCTGCACATAGGATCTTACCATTCTCTACTGGTGGAATGACTTTTAGGTGAGCCACCAGAAAAAACTTAAGCACAGGAAACAGCACTATCACCTCAAGCTATGCCGCTCCTTCAGAGATGCTAACTGTTGGTAGAAGTTAAAGCTGCCATAAATAGCTGTAATTTGCACAAAGGGCCAATTAAAGTCAAAAATGAATAAACAAGCTTAGCAATTTGTCCTGTAATTAAAGGTATAAATGTAATTTACCGCAACAAAATGAGAAGCCAAAATATGTTAAGCCAAACTGTTTCAGTTATGTTTTTAAATACTCTTTAAAATGTCAACAGCTTCTTCAGCTTTGACAATAAGCATTGCATTAGCAGAGACATGACAAATCTGTAATAATGGCATCAAAATTACCATAAGCTGTTGTGTTTCCATTTCTAAAACTCCATAACCATATTTATTGTATCTTTCACTTTTACTTTCACTCATTTTCTTTATTTATTCTTATATAAACTACATATGACCATTCACAATTCCATCTCAAAACAAGCACAAAATAAGTCTGCTATCTCTAACAAAAAAAAAAATAATTAGGAAATTAACTTCATAAAATCTATTCCACATTTTCAGTAGGAGAAACTTCTAGAAAGAATGTTGTGATGAAAATCTATTATTTCAAAAAAAAAAAAAAAGTCACAAGATAGCTTATTCTGTGGTATTTAACTTACTTCTTGCTAAAGAGCTGACACTATACAAAGCCTAGCTGATCACATACATAAAAAATACAGCTCTTACTAACACTGCCACCTGCTGCTGATCCTAATTTTGTTTCCTGCTCAGTCGCTTTAAAACACCAATTTTGTACAGCTTATTTCACCCAGTCTGTAAGAAAGACACACAATCAACATTGATTTTTTAAACATTTTAAACACCATTCATTGTTACAGTTTCTGTCAGCAGCAGATGCATAATTATCTTCTCATGCTTTTTTAATCGTACATAATAACAAGGAAGATTCTGTCTACTTTGAAGAGGTGTTCTTATGTGTTTCTTAATAGACTTTAACAGAATAAAAATACAGAGTAAATAAAAAAAAATTACCATCATAAGTGACTATTTTTAAATCCACAAACAGCACAGGAACTCAGAGAGGTTAATCATAGAATTATAAAATCATAGAATCATCTGAGTTGGAAGGGACCTTTAAAGGCCATCTAGTCCAACTCCCCTGCAGTGAACAGGGACACCTACAGCTGGATCAGGTTGTCCAGCCTGACCTTGAAGGTCTCCAGGGACAGGGCATCCACCACCTCTCTGGGCAACCTGTGCCAGTGCTTCACCACCCTTAGCATAAAAAACTTTTTTCTTATATCCAGTCTATATCTCCCTTCTCTCGATTTGAAAACATTTTCCATAGTTCTATAACAACAGTCCCTGCTAAAGAGTCTGTCCCCTTCTATGTTTTAGCCCCCCTTTAGATACTGAAAGTGGTTTGGCAACTACATCAGCCAATTCCTTCAGCACTCTGCAATGCATCTCGTCAGGACCCATAGACTTACGATGTTCAGGTTTCTCAGGTGGTCACGAACCAGATCTTCATTTACAGTGGGAGGAACATTGCTCCCCTGGTCCCCACCTTTCAATCACTTCAGGGATGTATGATGAGCTGTTGTTGGAGACTGAGACAAAAAAAAATTGTTGAACACAGCCTTCTCCTTGTCTGTTGTTACCAGCCTGCCTGTGTTGCTCACTAGGGAGGGGACACTCTCTTGCACTCTCCTTTTCCAGTTGATACACCTGTAGAAGCCTTTCTTACTTTTCTTTGCACCCCTCGTCAAGTCCAGTTCCAGCTGGGCCTTGGCCTTCCTGATCCCTTCCCTNTCTTTTCCGGTTGATACACCTGTAGAAGCCTTTCTTATTTTTCTTTGCACCCCTCACCGAGTCCAGTTCCAGCTGGGCCTTGGCCTTCCTGATCCCTTCCCTACACAGCCTGGCAACATCCCTGTACTCCTCCCACGATACCTGTCCCTGCTTCCTCTGCCTGTGCATTTTCTTCGTGCTGTACAGTTTGACCAGTGGGTCATGGTGCAGCCATGCTGGGCTCCTGCCTTCCTTTCCTGCCTTCCTGCACCTGGGGATGGAGAGCTCTTGGGCACTAAGGAAAGCTTCCTTAAAGATCTGCCAGCTCTGCTCCTCTGCTTTGTCCCTGAGGGCAGTTTCCCAGGGGGTTTTATTGACTAACTCCCTAAAGAGCTGCTGAAATGCTACTACTATGGAATACTACTAATGAAATACTATTATCCTCTAGAAAGTAGAACTACTAAATGTGCTGTGGAATTTCATTGTTTTGTAACCTAGTCCTCCAGCTTTAGAGTATCAAGAGTGAACCATTATCCTGTGAACCAAAGACTATTCCAAGTTTCCCTTTCAATAGTTTCTGGAACTACTCCAGTTTTCTGTATTGACAAAAATGCAAGCAAATCATAGAATAATTTTATTTCTGAAATTCAAACTTGTCACACATACATTCCATAGTTTTATACATATACATTTACATAACTTGACATCTATGAATTGTTCAGACTAGAAAACTCTGATCATAAAATAAACCAAATGTAAAGAACGAAATCTATCTTTTTCCCCTAAAAATCTGAGAACACATTATCCTAAGTACATCTTTAAATACATACATTTTGTTAAAAACTATTCATCAGATCAATTTTGAAGAGAAATTTCCCTATGTGTGGTCTAGGGGGCTGTAGACACTTTCACTATACAAGAACTGTATTTTTAATGGTTTTGTAACAGAATTGATCAGCAATACTATCAACTCAATTTACTGTGCTGACTCCAGAGCTTCTTATTGATGACTCCAGAGGCAAATTTAGAAACACGATCTTCAATTCTTTTATCAGCCATGTTATCTAGGGGGAGAAGCTACTCTTTTACACAACTCCATATCAGCTCTGAGAATCGCCACTGAAAATATTCTTGCAGTGGAGTTAGAGATGCCACTTTGGGAAGAGAAATCTTCATCTTCCAGTGCCTGTTTCTTAAGGCTGTATTCCAGTTTTAGTGAGTTAATTACTAATACTGTTGTAATGAAAAAAGATGGACTCTAGGACAAAAGAGACTGTCAATATTCTTGCATAGATGTGAGGTATCAAATTCAGGATGTGTTTCTGTGTCTACTCTTTCTTTCTGTCGCTTCTTTTAGTCATTACAGTGACTGTAAACAATTCTTTAGGTGCACTACATTCCCTACACAGACCAAGAATTGTAGAAAGACAGCAGAGGGAGTGGACTGACAGAACAAGGACACTGGCACTGTTAAAACAGTACAGAAATATAAATGATGTCTGTTAAGAAAAGAGTAGCACAACTAGTAAATAATGAGGTTCAACTACTCCTTCAGCAAAAGAGACAGAAGAAAATATGATAGAGTTGTAATATGCATGCCATGAAAAGCATAAATGAGAAATGATTGTTCACTTTCTTCCAATACAGCAAGAATCAAAAGAGAGTACTAGGTGGTAAGTCCACAACAAAAACAAAAATAATGAAAAAAAAAAAAAATCCACACAACATGAAGGAAAGCTGCAGAGTTCCCTGCTATAGAATGACACGGATGCTAGAATTAAAAAATAATAATACTACTAATAATAAATAAATAACCCTCTTTGAAAAATTCATCATCTGTTATTAAATAAAGGTATTCTACAAAGGATTCTGCAGGTCTTGGTTCTTGCATTCTTTAACATCATTAGATATGTTATTAGCCACTGCCAAATAAGAGACAGCCATCTTTGACTAGACAAACTGTGCACATACCAGTCTGAAATACAAAAGCCAAACTATCCGAGAAGGGTAATAAGAACAGGCCATTGTAAAGAGATCAAATGGCAGGGAGTAGCAATTTGCAAAACTATACTTAACTCTTCAGTGTAGTTATCTGTCTGTGGGAGAGAAGTATGGAAAGAAGTGGGAGAGAAAGTAGAAAGTATAATGAACACGAAACATGAAGGAGGAACTAAGACGGCAAACAGAAGTAGATCCAGAATATGGGCAAAAAGGTTGAGCTGGCAGATACAAAATGGAGTCACATGATGGCTACATCAGACAGCTCTCCCAGAACTGAGTTAAACTATTTCATTTTTTACAGGAGGCACTCACTGACAAAACTTTTTTTGTTGTTTCTTCAGATGTCAGTCCATTTGATAATTAGCTCCACCTATGTCATTAGCTGCATCAGCAGAAATCTTTATGGTGGATCTTTACAATCCAACTCCACTGCTGAAAATACAAGATTTTATTTTCTACTCCTCTAAAGAAAGAGTAAGCTAAACTTCATGAGTTTCATATATAGATACAAAAACCTCAAACAAAAGAAACAAATAAACTCTCATAAGATTATGAAGACTGTAAAGTAAAACCCTAATATCAGAAAATGCCATATTAATGCCACTGTAATTCATCATATAGATAACAGGCCTCCCACTACATAGTCATGTACTCTTTTTTTGAGGCAGTATCTTTGTTATAGTGTACACATGTATTCTGTGTGCTGGAAACTGAATGAGTGGCTTTTTTGAAAATAATAATAATTTGCATGTTTCCTCTCTAATATGTTCTGGAAATAGAAGGTGCATATGATCAAGGCAGAAAATCAAAGCAGAGAAAGAGATCCATGAAGGATGCTTCAGGGAGCTTAATATTTATCATATTCATAATTTCCTGGAAAATCTATTTTTTTCCCAAAAAACTAGTCAAACTAGTTTTACCATTCAAACTCCCCACTAACTTAAGAGCAGTCATCCTGTAAATTCAAAACAAGCTGTATGACAGTAATCGTTATTAAAATAAATAAATAGATGAAACAGTTACCAGGTACCAGTTAATTCATTTTAAAATAAATAAATAAATAAANAACTGCTACAAATATGCTTTCGCTGATATTGAGGAAGCACCTTTAAGCCACACACAAATTATTAAAACAACTTGTATTAAACAATCCTCATCACTGAAAAAAAGAAAAAAAAATTTAGCCACTACCTGAGAAACTAAAATGTCCTGTCAGTACTCAGCAAGCCCAGCTTCCACATTCATATACAATCTATTAAATACCAGTGACTTACAAACAAAACCAAATTAGAGAAGCAAGAAAACTGAAAACACAAGAATAATTTGGATAAAACTAAATAATCTCCAATTTCAGACACAAAGCACACACAATAATTTTATCCATACCCTACCTCCTATCCCAGCTCTCAAGATACTACTTTTTTTTGTAGCCTTACCACAGTTACCAGGTTCTGAGGAGCCCGGATCAATACTCTGCAAATGTTCTTGCTGCTTCTTTGGTTTACATTCTGGTTTAAATTTTTGCACAGCTACATTTTTATCACCATCAGCTTTCTCAGATGAATGAACACTAACCAAACAAAGGAGGGTGAAGTGGAGAAAAATGCAGTAGTGGTCAGGTGTTTGGTCTCACTAATGAGGTAGCAAGGATTTCCACAATGGTGATTCATCTGAAAAACCACTTGCTGATAAGCTGACCCTCCCCACCCCACACGTGACAGTCTTGGTGATCCTGATCCTGCCTGGCAGTCCTCCACTCCATGTATACTATTCTGCAAGTTTAACTCTGTGTACATTCAGTATGTTTCTGCACTCACCCCCAACCCCACTGCATTAATTGTTTGGAGAAAAATTGCTTCACTAATCATTATAACACGAACCATCCAATTTTGAGGATCACACTGAGCAGCTGTATTCCGTTAACCTGTCAGGCATAGCATACACTGCAGTTACATCACCACTAAAAGAAACCTCCTGTTAATGCCACTTAACAGACCGAAAGAATACAACAGTTTCACACAGTATATACAGCTTTACCAATGGGTTTTTCCTGTAGAATGTGAAAACTCCCTCCAAACTGACTCCAGCTCTTCAAAGCCAAGAGACTCATGTTTGTACCAATGGACTCTGGGATCAGGCGCTGCAGCCTGTGTCCCATCAGTTCTCAGGAAGAACAGACTTGAAATGCATCAGAGGGATGCTTGGAAGTAAACCTAGTGAGGCTGTGCCAAAGCCATGGTTAGAAACACCAAAGGGGACTATTCTGGAATGTTACAGTGCCAGTTCAAGAAACCCTGTCAGTTAATACAGAATTCTGCTCGCCTTATATCAGCCTTAAATCCCTACAATATGCTATGAATGCACTAAAACTTTATTTTCAGGCCAAAAAAGTGCTGAAGGATTGATCTGTTACAATGCCTTGTACATAAATTAAAGCGTTTGGCAACACATCCCTTTCACACATCCACTGTCTTTCACTGCCAAAGAACAACTTAAAACCGGGGCTTCCTTTCAGCCTTCACATAGCACAGTAACATTGGAAAAATGTTTCCAACATTCCAACATTGGAAAAATCCCTTGGAGAATATGTTGAAATTAAGAGGGAAGAATGAATTGCAGGCCCACATGATGAACTAGCAAATCTATATTATTGCTACTGTTCCAGCATGAGTATGAAAAACATTAAAAGAAATTCTTCTCCTGTGCAACTGAGCCCCAACTCTGAGCCTTTCTGCTAAAACGTGATCAATCCAGATTCTCTTTCTAAATAGTCTAGGACATGAAAATAAACACTGTTTTTAATACACCTATTAACATAAGTAATTAAGCTAGCCACTGTCTCCATCCCAGAAAGGACTGACAGCTATTGGAATTTTTCTCAGACATCTCCCTCAACGTAGTTAAGAAACTAAACTCATTAAAAAGGCAGATCTATCTATTGAAGTTGCATCATCCAAGCAAACAACAGTTCTTCACTCTTGTGTGCTGCTGGTTTCCATACAGACTGTAGGTTCTACGTATGCAGCATCATCAGTGTTAGCTGTGTACGTGGTGGTTATAGGCCTCTCAGGTGTCCAAGATCTCACTTAATACAGGCTATTTAGGAATAACACATACCTAGTGGTCAGAACTGTCTCTCCTCTGAAGCATAATTCTGAATGCATTCTACTGAAAGGCACCTAAATTCTCAGGCTTAGCATCCTGGCATTGTTTTAATCTGCATGTCACAAGAAGATCCAACTGCCTTAGTCCACCGCAGAAAACCCTTATTCCTTGGTACATATGACAGTATTAATGAATCACAAGAAACCTATTTCAAACTCAGTAGTCCATACTGGCATTTATTTTTGCAGTCTTCTTCTAGCTACTAATCTGGCAGAGATGCACAAGATTTGAGAGCCTGAAACATTAAATTCCCTGAGATACTGCTTAAAAGGATGTTCAGTTAGGGAAGGTCACAACATACTCTTACTTACACAGGCAGGCTGGTAACAACAGACAAGCAGAAGGCTGAGGTGTTCAACAATATTTTTGCCTCATTCTTCAACAACAACTGCTCTTCATGCATCCGTCAAGCGGATGGGTTGGAAGACTGAGACTGGAGAAGCTATGTCCTCCCATGGTAAGTGAAGATCAGGTACGTGACCACCTGAGGAACCTGAACATCCTTAAGTCTACGGGTCCTGATGAGATGGATCCCAGAGTCCTGAGTGAATCGGCTGACACAGTCACCAAGCCACTTCGTGGTATCTGAGAAGTCATGGCAGTCAGGTGAAGTCCATGGTGACTGGAAGAAGGGCAATGTCACACACATTTTCAAGAAGGGCAGAAAGGATGAGCCGGGGAACTACCGACCTGTCAGCCTCATCTCTGTGCCAGGGAAGATCATGGAACAGTTCCTTCTGGAAGCTGTGCTAAGGCACACAGAAGACAGGGAGGAGACTTGTGACAGCCAGCATGGCTTCAACAAGGGCAAGTCCTGCCTGACCAACCTAGTGGCCTTCTACGATGGTGTAATTGCATCTGTGGACAAGGGAAGAGCCACCAATGTCATCTATCTGAACTTCAGCAAGGCCACGGTCCACGTAACAACCTACTCTCTCAGCTGAAAAGATGGATTTGATGTGTGGAGTGTTCGATGGATGAGGAAATCATTGCTAGGTCACATCTAGAGAGTGGTGGTCAATGGCTCAATGTCTGGATGAAGATCAGTGACGAGTGGTGTCCCTCAGGGGTCCGTTCTGGGACCGATACTCTTTAAAAGCTTCACCATTGACATCGATGGCGGGACTGAGTGCACCCCCAGCAAGTTTCCAGGCTACCTCAAGCTGTGTGGTGCGGTCGATATGCCTGAGGGAAGGGATGCCATCCAGAGAGACCTAGACAGGCTGGAGCAGTGGGCCCAGGCTAACCTCATGGGCTTCAACAAAGCGAAATGCAAGGTCTTGCAGCTGGGTCACAGCAACCCCCACTACCTACACAAGCTGAGGGATGAAAGGATTGAGCAGAGCCCTGCCAAAAGGGACTTGGCGGTACTGATGGGTGACAAGCTGGACATGAGCCAGCAGTGTGCCCATGTATCCTGAGCCACATCCAAAGAAGCGTGGCCAGCAGGCCAAGGGAGGTGATCCTGACCCTCTGCTCTGCCCTGGTGAGACTCCACCCAGAGTCCTGTGTCCAGATGTCCTCGGAATAGGAGGGACATGGACCTGTTGGAGCACATCGAGAGGAGGGCCACAAAAATGATCTGAGAGGTGGAAAGGTGGAACACTTCCCATGTGAGGACAGACTGAGAGAGCTGGGGCTTTTCAGCCTGGAGAATAGAAGGCTCCAGGAAGACCTGATAGAGGCCTTTCAGTATCTAAATGGGGGCTAAAACATAGAAAGGGACAGACTCTTCAGCAGGGGCTGTTGTGATAGGACTAGAGGAAATGGTTTCAAACTGAGAGAGGGAAGATTTAGACTAGATATAAGGAAAAGGTTTTTTACAATAAGGGTGGTGAAGCACTGGCACAGGTTGCCCAGGGAGGTGATGGATGCCCCATCTCTGGACACCTTCAAGGTCAGGCTGGACAGGGCTCTAAGCAACCTGATCCAGCTGTAGGTGTCCCTGTGCACTGCAGGGGAGTTGGACTGGATGGCCTTTAAAGGTCGCTTCCAACTCAGACAATTCTATGATTCTATGATTTTGTTTTCCTTCAATATACCCCATCCACTTCAGACAGAGGAAGTTCAAAGTATTCTTCAAATTTCCTCACTTTAGGTGTTTTTTTTTGTTTGTTTTTTGATTTTTTTTTAACTGTCAGGAATGGGGAATTACTACTGAACAGTTACATGCTCTGGCACAGGTTAACAGAGTAGTTTCTGGCTTAGAGCGGTCTCTTACATGTTTTCTTCATAGTAACGCTACAAGTTTGTCTTCATAAAAACTGTATTTTGCTAAGCTTTTGCAGATAAGGTTATGAAGCAACTGAAGATCAGCACTTCTCTTCAGGCTGCTTCTCTCCCATTTGTACTATCATTTTGCCATCTTTTAGGCTAACTGGAGCAGCGTTGTCTCACGTCTTGCAGACACTCCAAAGCTATCTTGCCTGCATACTGCAGTGCTCCCAGTGGCACTTTGTGCCACTTTTTGTACTTTACAGAACATGCAATTTTTTCTACAGGCTGAAGCACAAAACGAATAGGGCTTCGGGCTTCAGGCATTACTCCCTATTTGTTGTCTGCAGTAATCAGCATGCATTTTGAAAAGACTATCATTATTCCCTATCAATACAGAGCCACAATAGTCTCTCTCAGGATTGGAGTAAATTAGTGGCGCAGCACCCGTTTCCATTGTCGCACTGACAACCTCACTCAAACTCCAGAAGCCTCATAAATACACTTCTACAACATCCCCTGCTACTAAAGAGCTAATGCCTCAGTCAAGTCAGAGGCTACACCAGCCTGTATTTATATATGCTTTGTGTAATATATAAAAAACACTTTTTTACAAAGTTCAAGAGTTCAAGAATCACACACAAATTTAGCATCACTTTGACCCTCTCCGTGAGCTCTGCTTAGATGCTAAAAACATCAAAGCAATCAAGTTTTTCAAGTAAGAGCTAGCATTGCGTATTTTTGCAAAGAATCATTAAATTGCTCTTAGAAAATTCAGCTTGGTGATTAAAGTTCCACATAATCACAGTAAGTCATAACATTTTATTGACCATAACTGAATTTGTTAGCAGAACTAAAACATTTTGAAACTCATGTGTTAGCATGTATTTATCAATTCAAATTCCCATTCAAATTTTTACAATAGGCACTGACACTGAAAAAAAAGGGCATCACATTACTTTTTTAACCACATCTTCAGATATGCTTCAAATTCCACTTGAGGTATTTACGATCATGCAAGTTGGGGACTATTGACACCATGTCAAGACACCAAGAATGTACCCTCCCATAAACAAGAAAAAATATATATATATATATTGCTAATCATGCATTCCCAAGTTTAGAATCATGTGGAATACTGCAGAAAACGCCATTGCCTTTGAGCGATAGGTTAGTAAATACAAGCAGCACAGGAATAGCATAGCACAATCCCTGACACATTAAATACAAAGTATTTATAAAGTATACAGATTTGGAAAAGACATATGGTGGAGGTTAGGGAGTAGCAAGGAAAACAAACAAACAAACAAACAAAAAAACTGAATTCTTAACTACTAGGCCAATAACTAAGCATCCTGCAGGATCTACACTTTTGGATCTCCAGCAGAAGTCTGGCCATACTAGTGTTTCATACAGAACATGTTTAAGGTTGGTCTGGTGAGGAACCATATAGTGGATTTTCAGGTAAGTAAACTAAATGGAAACTACAACCGAATCAAATTTAGGACTATGTAATGTGTATTTCATAACGAAATACTACTTGTTAGGAATTATAGTAACAGAAACCAGTACACAGTGAGTTTGGCTCTGAGGATTTATAGCTCAATGACATCAAAATCTCACACTACTTCCATATAATTTCAACCATGAGCAGAGAAAAGAGGGCCATTCTATGCACAGCTCTAACTAGCATTACAAGCAGTATGTGCCGCCAGTTAAAGTCCTGTTTGTAAAATGAAAACTTGATGAATGGGCACATTAAATCTTCTATCTCAGATCCACATATATTAAAATAAAAAAAATAAAAGGAAATAATGACCCGTCATTTTATGTAGTATTCGAAAACAGCAAACGACTTAAATAAAACAGTAAAACACAGATCCTTATAAACTCATTATTTTTGTTTAATATATAAAGTGAGGAATCTGCAAATTGAATACATATGGGAGAACTGGCAATAGTTCAATCTGTGTGTCTCAGAGTAACAATAATCAGTTTTGCATGGTTTTACTGTAGCAGTATCAGTGTTGTATTTTGACCCCTCAACAATTACTTTTTTCTACATAGGAAAGAGGCCATGAGGAAGAAGTAAAAAGCAATCTATCCAACTCCCAGTATAAAAATTAACCTGGACTCATTACATAAATGTTTTCTAAAGAACATGGACTTTGCTGTATTTTAAGTTTTTTCTTCCAAAATTGCATGCTGAAGAACTGCACTGCACTTCAGGAACAGAAGCAAGATTCTGGGAACAAGAATTCATGTCCAAACAGCTTATTGTCCAAGAATAAAACCATACTTCCTATTTTGCAGATGGAGAAAGCCTTCAGTTATATGAAAACTGATATATGCCCTTCACGTCTGTAAAACCTGGGGGCATGAAACTTTAAACGAATTTCCCAGGACAATTCCTTCATAGTGATTCTTCCTTAAAGGAGACAGAGCTAGTTTTTTTAGGATCTAACATGTGCATGACTGCTACGGTCAAAACTTCCTGAAGGAAACTTCTTGAAGGGAGAAGGAAAAAGTGAAGGCAGAAGCATTCTGATACCACTAAAAAGATGTACCTTATAGGTACAATACAAGGTCTACATGTATTTTGTTCACTTTAGATGAAAGACTATTTCACAGTTAGCTGTTACTGAATCTAGTTTCATGTTACAACAAGTAACTTGACACTCATTTACACATTACAAAATTCTAAGGCAGAAAAATAAAGGTTCTCACAGTGCAGAAAAGTACCACTGTTTTTTTAACCTTCAAAATACACAAGAACATTGGGGAAAAAAAAAAAAAAAAAAAGAAAAAAAAGCCTAATAAATTAATTGAAAACTGAAGTATGAAAACAGTCTATCTAATTGCTAGACTAATTGCTAATTGCTCGTCTGAATCTCCGTTTCATATTGTGCATGCCATAGATAAAAACGTACTGCAGAAGCAGCATGAAAGATAACGGGAGACTCCTCAAACCACACCTGATCTTCCTGACTATAGCATTTGTTTCAGGATGTGAAAGGACCCAGTGACTTGCTCAGTGCTGCAGTAAGCTTTGTGTGTGTGGTATGCCCGTGTGTGTATAGATTATACATAAGCAACTTACATCTATCTCATTAACTTGAATGTGAATGTTAGAGAGACATACTTCTTTCTCAGCCCCATCCTTCAGCTTAAGCTCCCTCCTCGTCTTCTGTCTGATTTAGGATGCTTTCTTCTTCATGTTTCCGTGTACAAACAAGCAAAGACAGTTTCAATGTCTTTAGCAGGGTGCCATGAGTTATTCAAGTAAATAAATTTCCCTGCTATGCTACAAGAAAAGCTTCAGTTGCCTGAACACAAAGAATGAGTCAGCCCACCTAAGAGATCAGTGACTTTATTACACAGATCACGATTAAGGCTGCGCTGCCATAATTTCATAAATGGCAGATTTAAGATACTACTAAGAAGATAAGAAGCAATTTGTGCCTTTGAATGCCTATTACAATGAGAAAGCTATTTCCTTCTTCAGTCATTAATCATCACAGAAAGAAAGAATGCCTCTGGGAATCAGCTTGTGGCAACTCTTCACCAGGAGGAAAAAAATATTTACGGGTACATGACCCACATTGTATCGGGCATGGCTAGATAGTTTCCAGCTGATTAAATAAAATTAAAATCACATCCCCTTTTCATTTGTTCCTATCTGAAAGAAAATTGTTATCAATTCCGTATGCATATTCACAGCTTTCTGCCTGCATTGTTTCCACATTAAAACAGCTGACCCTCTGCTGAGGACAGCCTTAATAAGAGCACGTAACACAAAGCACAGACTTTCAAGCTCACTTACTGAGAGTTGTAAAAACCATACAATGAATGCATAAACTCTGAACAGCCCAGTATGTTCAACTAATCATTTAACACTGGCTAATTACAGAACTGCACATGCTGCAAAACTTAATAACCTAAATTATTATGAGCTTTAAAAATTAAGGCCAGGCTATATATTTCTATACAACACTATGTAAGACACAAGTCCCACTACTGAGACTGACAGAACCCAGTCCCAATATCTACCCAATATCTCTTGACTCAATGCAGCAAATATCTGATGTTATTACAAATTTGGGAATACGTCTCATGTTTTCTTAAAGCACCACACGTAAACGCAATCTGGTTCTCATAAGCTTTTGACATATTGAAGAAATCTGAATATATGAATACACCAGACCCAAAAATTCCAAAGGCAAGTAAAAAGAAACCCAACTAGTTTCATGTTCTCAAGCAATCAGATTTTAAAGAAGTATATTTCTATTTATTTTCTGAAAGTTCAAGACTGACATCAGGACTTTAAGATACTTGGTGCTGGACGAGGGCTTCTCCACAGCTTTACTTTTAAGCTAAGTACAAAGCATGGTAACTACCCACTACATCAAACAAACTGGAACAGTCCCATCAGTAACGCCTGCATGTCGGCTGCAGGAACAGACTGGTGACTTCTGGTTTAATGGCTGGTGAGCCTGGCCTAGCATCTGATGCAAAATTATCAGTGTCCAGTGTTATTTTTGTTTTACTTACTCACTTGGGTTAAAGTTTACCAAAAAAGAAGCAGCACATTCTTCTTGAGCTCCCAAATCACCGCAATTTACTCTTTTTCTGTATGTATTTGAATGTTTACCATGAATCCACTGTAAACTGGAGGCAATGGAACAGGCTGCCCAGAGAAGTTGTGGATGCCCCATCCCTGGATGTGTTCAAGGCTAGGCTGTTCCCATCTGGCAGTGGAGGGACCTTCCCCAGCCTCCCCCGGCTCCTCCTTCTTGGTCCATTGGAACAGGGGCCGGGGTGGATGGAGGGTGGTCGGGACCCTCCCCAAGGGCAGCCGTTGAGGTGCCAGGGAGCTCCTCCGTGTTGGTTCCCTCAGCGCTGCTGCTGGAGGGCTCTGGGTCAGAGACAGGAGTCCCTGACTCGGGGGCAGCTGGGCTGGGGGCAGCAGCGGGGCTGGCCTCCTGCTCTGTGGCAGCACGGAGGGCCGCCAGGCCCAGCAGACGCTGGACCTCCGCGCTGCACCACCGCACGGCGCTGGCAATGAGCCGTC
>VXAV01004104.1:0-11538 GCA_013399715.1 Alectura lathami
TTTTTTATTTTTTTCTCTGCTTTCTTTGTTCGGTGCCCTTAGGCAACCAGGTAGCACAAGTCAGCTCAGAGGTAGAAGTGTGGCCAGTCTTGCCCCAGTTAAAGGAACCAAAAGTGCCGTTTCAACAGCAGAAGGGCAAAAAAGAGAAATGTTCTGCTTATTACAGAAAACTGCATAGAACGAAATTGTTATACGTCAGTGGTGCCATTACAGGTAAAATTGTTTCTTGGTCCAAATAAGACAGTAAGTGGGTCTTACTATGAGAGTTACTTCAAATACAGAGTCAGGTTAAATTCAGCTGGCTCGGCTTGATTAACTGGGGCATTGTGTGGCTCACTGGCTTTAACTGTAGCTGAGGAATAGTTGCTGTGGTAGAGAATAAGATGGTTTACGAGTTGAAAATATTATTAACGTAGAGCCAAATTCTTCCTAGAGTTGCATTGCTATTTTCATTTGATTAGTCACCACAGAACTTCCAGGACTTGATGCTTTTCCTAGTCTTTAGCATTTACTTCAAAGTAGTGGCAGAAGTTTATAAAGGTCTTTTCTGTTTGTTTGGTGTACGTGTGTGCGACTTCAGGTGGGCAGCAGATATGCTTTCTTGGAGTTTTGTCTTGGACCAAACGCAGAAGCAGTACAAACTGGCAGGAGCTAGTGAAGATGCAGCCAGAACATATGAGCATTTTTGTGTTGGTGGTGGTGGTTTTTCCCCTTTTTTCATTGTTAAGGTGTAAATTATGCTCTTGTTCAAACTGCACTCCTTGTCTGGGGATGAGGGGAGTCTTACTTCTTTGGGGGAGGAGCCCCATCTGGGGCTCCTAGTGTTTAGCTTTGCATTCCCTTGTTCACTCGGGGTAGGCTCCAAACCAGAGAGCATTTAACACTACAGGTTTCCCTTACAGGTTTCTGTAAAGTGCTGGTGGGTTTTAAACTTTTAGTTTGGAAATACAAGTTTATCTAAAATAGGATAATTTTCCTTTCTTTTTTTTTTTTTTTTTAACTGAAGGAGAAAAAGGTGACAAAACCAGCATTCTATTGCAGGGGTTATCAATCACTAATACTGCGATCCAGTGAGTCACAGGCTTTGTCTAGTTTTGAAAAGTTAAGGACACTAAATTGCCGATGAGGTGACAACACGTAAATTAAAGTAACTGCCATTAATGTGGGCAAAATAGTGATTTGGGCTGATGGCTGTTCTGGGGCTTCGAGGCACTGAAGTAGGGCAAGGATTCAGGGAGCTCTCTGTTCATGGGCATTGAACGTCCTCAGTGAGGTCAGCTAGAGCAGAATGTGGAGGAACAGGTGCTGGTGCTGTATATATGCCCAGTCTCCCACAGCAGGGATTTAGTGAGGGCAATGAGTGAGAAGGAACTTGAGTAACAGATTTTGGAAGCCCCCTTATTTAACACTTAAAGGTAACTTGACTGTTTGGACACTTAGGAAAAGCAAGAGGGAACTGTTTTCCACTGTAGGGAGTAGTTGCTTCAATTCCTAAGATGCCAAAGATGCATGCAGAGCTAAATTTCAGGTACGCACATGTGCTTGCACCAGCGGCTCCTGGGGCTAAGTGGCCAGGGGCTGCAGCTGCTGCTCCCAGCTGTTGTGCATCCCTTGCCTTTGACTAACCACTGCTGGAAACTGTGAGTACCGATCTGTGAGGGGCAGGGCCAAAGGGCAGTTTAGCAAGAGAACCTGTGCTCAGAGACTCCCTTGCTGCTGATCTGGTGCAGCACTGTGATGTTTGTCCTTCAGCAAATAAATGCTTTCACAAGTTGTAGCTGAAATCTTAGGTCTCCTCCTAGTGGACTGCCACAGACCAGAAACGAAGTGGAGCGGCCGTTTGTTTTATGGGTTACACTAATTGTTAGCAGCTGCTGGTGATATCCTGTACAATAGTGGGGATGCAAATGTAAGAAAAAAGTGTCACTGCATTGATGATTTGTCTGTACAGCAAACTTGTGGTGAGTGCTGTAAATACATTCATGTTTACTGCTTTAAAAAAGAAAATTGCACATTCTGTCTTTCAATGGGATTGCCTCCCCTCTTCTTCCCTTTCCAAAAAGAAAAATCAAAGCTCTTTTAGACTGATAGCTTCAGGCTGGGGGGAGCTTTGCCATATTATAAATATATATAAATATATGTATAAATATACTTTTTTAAGCATGAGAGAGGACAAAAGAAATACATTATAGAGTACCCAATATAGATCATTATACAATGGAATATGCACAATTCAATAAAGATGTAGTTAAATTTAATAATTTGTTTTAATCCTCTGTCTTGCCATTTTCCTTTTTTCAGAGCCCACATTGTGTTCTCAGGGCACCAGTGGTTCCCTTTGACAGGGATCAGATATCTGCAGGCCTACAGGTTGCTCATTCTCGATAAAACTGCTGTTTATTGTTCCTTTGCACAGTTCTTTCCAGTGAACCAGAGCTGGCTGTACCAGTAACACAGTGCACACCAGGCACAGGTCCAGAGAGGACCCAGAGCGAAGGCTCACCTTTTCCATCTGCCTGCTTCCTCAGATGTGCAAGGTCCGGGCACTACTCTGTATAGCTCTGCTCACACACAAACAGCTGATGGCTGGTAAGTGCTGGTACAGCCCCTCGCTGGGGTCTGCTGCAGGGAATTCAGCTCTGTTCACCCGCACCCTGGGGGATGCTCATGGGCTAGCTGTGCAGCAGACATAAGCTGTTACAGCAGCGATGTGAAAGTTAAGATTAAAGAGCTGGAATTTCTGCTCACATACGGCAGCAATTCTTAGAGGCACTGAGGTGCTTGGCCGTGCATGTAAATCTGAGGTGATCTCTGCCTTGAGTCGAAGGATGGACACCATATCCTTGGGAAGCAGCAGCTGCAGCGCAGGCTGTCACACACAGGAGAGGGAAACCACAAGCACAGCTGGGTGCACCACAGGGAGATCAGAGCCGGAGTGTCGTGGCCCCAGGACACACATGTCACCACTGAGAGGAGAGGCTCTTGTGCTCCTGCAGGCCTAAAGGAAGTGAGTTCTGCCAAAACACTGGTGGCCCAGAGGGACAGCAGCTCTCCAGCCAGCCCAGAGGAATCCTAGCGCACATTGCAGGCCGGCAGCTCAGAGCTGTGAATGCAACGTGGGTGCCTGTGCTGGAAGAGGGAGCCGCTGTCCCAGAAGTGGCTCTTAGAGAAAATGCACAGTCCTATGGAAGAGCAGAGAGGAGCTGCTGAAGGCTGCGGGCTGGATGCCAGCGATCATACCTGTACCGGGGTAAGTGCTGAGGTGAGGGCTCCTGCATACACAAGCTACGCATCCCCATCCTCGACATGTTAAAAGTCTAGCAAAAGACAAGGAACGTGACACAGCAGTGGCACACTCACAGAACACATGGTGTGTGCTTTGTTCTTTTTATTCAGGGCTCGTAACAAGAGGGTTTAGTACACAGCAACAGTTAATTCCAAGTACAATTAAAAAAATTTAAAAATTGGGTTTTGCACTCACTTGGAAGGTGGTTCAAATGGCACACACGATAAAATGTTACTGGCGGCACACAGCTCCCCAGAGTCCTGCAGGCTTGATCGTTTTCAGTGGGCTCTGCACTCATCCACTGCATCAGCAGTGCCAAAACCAAAAACACAGAGTGCTTCTCTGACTGCAACCCAAATGTGTGTGGGGGATTCTGCTTTCAGAAAAATGTACATGGACAAAAAAATCCATGTTGGACACTAACATTTCCAAAGAATTCATAGAAACTACTTGTCCATGCAAGTTGCAAAAGACACTTTTTCAAATGTGAAAAGAAGCACTTGGGCTTTACAAAAAAAAAAAAAAAAAAAACCTCTCAGACATCAGCACTTGAGCAAGGCGCTGTAATGGAAATGAATTTGTACACAGCTCTTCCTTATTAGTAAATAGTAGAAGGATTTTTCTGAGGTTTTAAGAGAAACAGGAAACGCACTGCGCCTACTTTAGCAGAGTCACCACATATGCGTTCAGGAGGATGCTGGGTGTAGGCTTACCTCTGGCCAACAGGCTGTTGTTTGACCTTTTTGTAATGCATCTTGGAAGAAGGAAAGGTGTCAATGAGTATGTTCAGAGTACCAAAGAGAAAACCATTCTTGCATTTGCAGGAGGTTGCACAAAACACCTTGGTTCTTTGAAAGCAGAACATTATGGTCTGTGAATTATTGTTTGCAACAGCAGCTGGCAAACCTCGGCCGCATCGTGTTCAGCAACTTTCCCACAGCCAGGAGATGAGGGTCCCACTACTCTCACAATTTCAAAAATCAAAAGGACTGTTGCTACGCACCGACTTCAGCTACTGGAAAGAAAAACTGTTCCCCTCTTGCACTATTCTGACCTCTGTGTATTACCATTTTATCCACAAAATGTGGCTGTCCCTAATACTGAGTGATGCCAAAGGGTGGGGAAGGTGGAGAATATATCTGTAAGCACAGTAAGTTCTTGAACATGGCTCCCTATAAGCTATAGTCCATCATCTGCCTGCTCCTGCTGTTGTACAGCACTGCCTTTTCCTCAAGATTAAATATTTGCTTTAGTGAATGCAACAGTTCTGCACATTTCCCATTGCCACTGTTGTCAACATAGGAACTGAAGCCTCTGCATGGGTTTTGCAACATTTCCTGAGATGCTGCTGTCCTCAGTCAGCGACACTGCGTGCAGTGCTAATAACCCCAGCAAAAGCCACAATGCTACAGTCTTTCCAACAGCATCCTCTAACAGCTTCCAAAAAGTTATCCTGATAAATGCTGCCAGATTACTAACCCACAAGAAGTCCTGTCCTTCCTTAAGGAAAATGGGAAAGTTTTCCATCTGATTTACACCTGCAGCCCACAGACATAATGAACAGTAAGCTCCTTTCTAGTGAAGAGGCACATCTGTAGCATTCGCTAGGAACTGGAGGAAGCTGCTGGGAAGAGCACAGCAGTAACTTTCCATCCAGCAGTGGTGGGAGACACCACAGAAGCGCAACAGGCTGCTCCAGTGGACAACCTTCCTCCACCACACGTACACAGCAGGCAGGCAGCGCAGCCTCTGCCACAAACGGAGCATCGGTCCTGCTGCTGCATCTCTTCTCAGGCCCAGCTGAAATGCCCTAAATAAAAGTGCTGCTTTGCAGAAGCTGCATCATTGCCAGTGTCAGCTTTGGTTCTCAGCTGTCACCAAAATGCTGAAGAACCACAGAGGGCACAGGGGCCAAGCGTTGTGCCCATTTGCAAATACTGTGCTGGCTAGCGCTACCTTGACAGGACCAGTGTGCTGACAAAAGCAAAAGGCAGGTACATCCCCTTACTCACTGAAGTACTACTGCACAGGGAGAGCCCTCAGCAGCAAAGAAATAAAATTCTCAGGAGGCGTGAGAAGAGAACAAGCTGCTGTAGCAAGGGCCAGCTCGTTGTCAGTCTTCTTGCCACCCACTGGTATGCCAGAGACCACAGGGACTGCGGGGGAGCTGTGGTGCAAACCAGCAGCCATCTCCAGCCACTTCTAGGGACCCCCAACTCAACTCAACTCCTTCCTACCATCACTTACCACAAAGATAAGCTGAGTCCCAGGGCCATGCCCCACCTCTTGCCCACCAGTAAGAGCAATGGCTCCTCAATGTCTGCAGCTGTGTCTCTCACCAGTCAGGCCAGCAAGTCTCCAGGCACTGCCTCTGCCCTCTGCAGCCTGCTCCAGCTAGTGGGCATGGAAGCACCATCAAGATGCTCAGGCATAAAATAGGCTGCTTGCTTTTCCCACCCCTGTCAACCCTCTGCTGCAACAGCTAGCAAGAGAAACAAAAAAGAGTCATCCAAGACAAGGAGAAAGGAAAAAAAAAAAAAAAAAAAAAAAAGGTGAGAGACACAATAATCACAGCCACCTTGCTGCTGAACAAAAGCATCAAACCAACCTGCTTCAGCACTAGCCGGGGACAGCCTGTGACCTCCTTTCACACAGGCATGTGTCAGAGGGGCAGCCGTAGTTAATAGATTTGTCCCAAGTCCCAAGGGGGCTGAAAGCAAGGAAGAAATCCACAGCTAGAGATTCCTGCCCAATTTCTATGCACAATGGAGAGCTGCCTTGCCCAGCCTGCTGCTTCAAGAAGGGCAAAATGCTCACTTTGGCCGTACAGCACTCTTTGGGCTATTCTAGAGTGTCCCCCACCTCTCTTACGTACATACCCACTGCTCGGATCGACAGCCTGTGATGCTGAACACCTTCAGCTGTGGCAGCAGAACTCAGTGAAGAGAAGTTGTGCATCTATGTGAAATACTGAGGGTTTTTTTTCCCCCCCACTTCTCCACTAAACCCCCTTTTAGAAATAAATGCAAATGAGGAGGGGAGGGAAGGTTTTGGAGAAGGAGATGTACAAGGGACAAAACTGGAAACACAACCCTCACAACTTCACTAGCATGCAGTCTATGTAACATTAATACAAAAAAGCCTGTTTACTTTGGCCTGCTCTATGACCGTAACATCACATCATCCCCAAACAAGCCACAGAATCGAAATCTGTACAAAAAAAAAAGTATGCATAAAACTCATTTCTTTGCATTAGTACTGCGCAATAAAGCATAAAACCAGCAGGAGGTGACCCAAAAATTCCATCCATAGCAGCTCTTGCAGGACAAGCAATACCACATGCTATCAGCAGAGACCAAACTAACCTCTGGCCCATCAGGCCGAAGTCAGCCTTTCAAGGAGCTTCCCACATTTCACCTTCAAGGTTCTGCAGCCTCATCTTCTGTCCTGAGCTCTGAGAAGCACTCAGCGCTTCCCAGAGTTCACACTGCTCTGGCAGCTCTCAACACAGAAAACTCACAAGATACACAACCATCCGAATGAAGATGAGGACAGGGGTGTGCATCACACACTGTGGAAGTGCACGCAGTCACCACCCACCAGTCGGAAGTATTCAAGTGCACGCTCTTACACAGACTGAGTTAAAAACACATTTCACTAATGCATCACCTCCCAGCTGGAGTGTGGGTGCACAAGGAGAGTATTTGCTCTCATTTAGTAACTCATTAAGCTGCCAAAACTTGATACATCTGAGCACTGTGTGCTCTGTCATAGCCAAGAGCAACACGCAGGACAGAAGCAGCTAGGGAAGCTCTGATGGTCCTGGAAAACACGATTCTTTGGTGCTTAAGGGGTGGCTGTGTAATACTGGTGCAGCACAATCACTCTGATCTCTAGCCAGGCTGTAAGCACCACTGCCCTGTGCAAAAAGCGAAGGCCTGCCCTGTGACACTAGAAAACATTCCAGCTACGGCACAACCCATGTTTCTAGGTGTGCTCCCAGAGAAATGATGAGCTGAGGGAAAAGAACATGGCTGCTTCTGCTCGTCTTGCCGCAAGACAGAAGCTTTTGCGGAGGAAGGTAGAAAGGCATCTCTTCTGGCTAACATTTATTTCAAATAATGGTGCTGCCAGCTTCCAGAAAGAAGAGAACAGCATCTTGGCAACACAGCTGTGAACTAAGCAGAGGAGAAAGTAACTTCTGTCTTTGCACCGGTCTGTTCAAAGCTGTAGCTCTTGTAGGCATCCACCAAGCTAGGTCCTTATGCACTGTGAGAGGAGTTAACACACTCTTCTGCAAGCTCACAGCAGGTGATCAAATTCATCCATATCCCACAAGCACACCTCACCTGTTGGTTTCCTTCTTCCTCCTTGAGCAGCTACAGCTCCTCCCCGCACAAGCTTGTACCAAACCTGCACCTCCAACCTGATACTGTGCTGCCTACCACGCAGGGGGATGCGCCACGTGCCTGTCCCACTGCCCGTACGGTCACAAACCCAGCCCTGGCAGGGCTCTCTGCACTGCTGTTTCACACACAGGTCTCAGAGGGAAGCTGCAGCATTACCTTGCCTTTGACAAGCTACAGTTGGTACCAGCTGGAACCTGGTCCAGGGACAGTCAGAAGTTGTCCAGGAAGATGCCCTGGCGCAGGAGGCTCTCACGATACAGGGGTCAGCGCAATTTGCAGGCTAGCAGGACTGCAACAGGAGGTTCAATCGGTTCATTCTGTTACTGCACAACATTCACCCAAAAACAGTATTCAGTCCTTCCTGAGGGCAGAGCAGCACAGCCATCACTTCACACTGATCGAGCCACTGAGCAGCATTTTCAACTGAGACTTAAAAAGCAAACTGTCAGCCCAGGGCCTTCATTTGGTATTACTCCACCCCGACTCCACCAGTACAGTTCAAAATATCTGTTTCTTCATGATAAGCAATGGAGAGGACTGGGAGAAGAGCTAGGACTACTTCTAGTTACTGCTTGGATTTCCATGGGAAACCAGTACACACAACAGCCCTTTTTACCTCCACTGAAGAGACTTTGGCAACAGACATGAAGACGACAATTGCCGCTTGTCCTGCCTCTGCACAGGGCTCTCACAGTACATATGCAAATCTAGTCATCAAGTACAAAAAAGCCAATTTACAATACCTGATTGGATTTTTAAGGTTATATTGTGCATAAGACTAAAGTTGGGGGTACGTTTCTCTAGTGCAAGCAGGCGTGAGTAGATCTGAACCATAGATCGCAGCCCCTAGAGTGTATCCTCAGACCCCAGGAGGATCTGTAAACTTCGTTTCACCTTCACCGTCAATGGCATCTGTGAGTTCCATTCAACCCAGCAGCACCCATGGCGGGTAGCTTGGTGCGGAGCAGCACACTTACATCAGTGCATAACAAAAACCAAACCTGTTGCATTCAAAAGATGAGGAAATGGGGGTGAGGGTCCTCTGGGCTGCGGCCATCGTAACTGTCTAAACTAAAAGGTGAGTGAGTGAGGCAAAGCCAGCTCTTGTGCCCCTGTGTCAGCCTACACGTGCAGAGCAGCTGCAGAAGTGTTTATGCTAAAGATGTCACCAACAGTAAGGAAGTCGGGTACATGAACGGCTTTGCATACAAATCCCAGTGTTTGCTAGCACACAAGCATTCTTCCAGCTGCACAGAGTGTAGTGTAGAAACAGGAGGGACATCCACCGGTCAGCAACCCTTCACCACAAGCATCCAGGACATCCCAAGTGCCAGGCACTGCTGCCAAAGGTAATGCCACCAGGGTGCACAGGATTCCTGAGAGAGATCCCAGAGCCTGTCAGAAGTCAGAATTAGAGTGAAGGAAGTATCAGCTACTCAATGAGTTTGTTACATCTGAATGGGTCAGCTTAATTCAGCATCAAATTGCTCAGGATAGCCTCTGCTGGCAGCTGGAAGAGCCATTTGTTCAAACAACTCAAATCACTACTGTTTTATAATGAGGAAAAAAAAAAAGAAGAAAAAGAGTGGTTGTTACAATTATCCTTCATTCAGCTATTCTGGATGGGACCCCAGAGGCTGGTGGAGATCCAGGAAGCCCTGACAGCTCCTGCAGCAGGAGATGCAGCGCTCTGTCCTCTAGTCTTCACTCTGAGTAATGCATGATGGACTCCACATAGTTCCCTGGGAAGAGCCCCGTCACTCCATTCATGACCCCTTCGTACCACCCATCATCATTCTTCTTGATGACATAAATGATGGCACCTTCCTGAAATGAGAGCTCATCTTCTTTGTCCTTCGTGTAGTCATAGATGGCCACCACTAGGGAAGAACAGAGCACGGGCTGTTAGGAGAAGCACAAGCATGTACCTCAGTCACCTCCACATTTAGCTCTGTACAATGCACGAGGGCAGCTCCCTTACCAAATGTCACTCCCGCAGTATATAACGCCAACATATCTGCAGCCATCTAAGGAAACAGAAGTGCAGCACCTCTCTAAAATAAAATGCATACCTACTGTACCAGGATTTTTTCTTACAGGTGCTTTGTGCACCTGCAAGAGGGAGTTTGAACAGCAGCGTATACAAACCGTCACACTGCGAGGGTGGTGAGACACTGGCACAGGTTGCGCAGAGAAGCTGTGGCTGCCCCCTCCCTGGAAGCGTTCATGGCCAGGCTGGATGGGGCTCTGAGCAACCTGGTCTAGAGGGAGGTGTCCCTGCCCACGGCAGGGGGGTTGGAACTCGATGATCTTTAAGGTCCCTTCCAACCCAAACCATTCTATGATTCTGTGATTACAAAAACAATCCTACCATCTCTTGCAGCCTCAGACCTACCCTTTTCCAAATAGGTCCGCGGTGCCCAGGGAGGGTCCTCCTCGGCATAGGGATCGCTGTACTCCACCACCGCAGCTTCCTCCTCCTCGTAGTCCTCCGGAGGTGGGGGCGGAGGCGGGGACTCGTCGAACACTGGCTCGTCCACAGGCGGGGGGGGCGGGGGAGTGTCTGAAACTGGAAATGAGCAGCAGGGTGACCAGGGCACATCTCTACTGCCATGGCTGCAGGTTAAAGAAATACTTCTTATCCCAATTAGTGGCCGTGGCATCCCTGGTTAGAAGTTGTGAAAATACATTAGAGACAATAAAATTCAATGAAGGAAGGATCAGGTTCCTCCAATGAAATTACTTCCTTCCCCCCCACATCTGGAACTTCTGAGAACCTTGCAGAGACAGTGGAGTAGGCAGAATTCTGGCTGCACACAGACAAATCTTGCATCCACTCAAAACGAAAGCCACATGCAGTACTAAATCATCGCACAAGGAAGCGGCACACTTACTGTTTTCTTGAACTCTGGCCACAAATCCCATTAGCGGTAACTGCGGAGTTACCTGTAGGATGGAGGGGGGAGGAGGAGCAAGGGATGCTGCCACAGAAATTAAAAAAGAAGCATTCGGTTAGAAACACAACAAAGCAGCAAACAGGAAAGTAGACATCATGGCCACTCAGACAATGTAGCAGTCTGCCAAGAAGCTGGGATAAAAAGGATGACATTCAAAGAAAAATGGCTCCGGGTGTTTAAGCGTATTCCTGATCCTTACTTCAAGGAGATTTCTCTATTTTTTAAATTTCCAATCCATCTGTTTTCCTAAGATCAGACCTATGCTGAAGCAGTAGTCGGATCTGACTATGAGATTCCCTCAAGTTTATAACTGCAGCAATACAGGACTTTACGAGCAGGCCTAATAACAAATATATCATGTTTCTCTCCCTATAATCCTCCATCTTTTAGATCCACTTAATATTTATAGAAAATATAACACCTTTTCTGTTAAAACATGAATAAATCCTTATAATTGAAAATGGATATAACTAGTTTTCTCCAAAACATAGGCAAAAAAAAAAAAAAACAACCCTAAAACTTAAATGAGGCAATTTTATGCGAAACAGACGCCTTTGAGAAACCAAGGACTTCAGACCAGGGGCCTTGTTGGTAGATCACAGCACACTGTGCTGCTGTGCCGTTACCTCTCTTATTTTGCAAACCACTGAACTCTGGGCAGCTGGTTTACTGGTAGCAGAAGAGCTGTCTGTGCAGTACGTGTGAATGCACACTTAAAGAACACACTGTCAGCTGGCTGCAAATGTTGTGCCACCGAACTGTGGTTTAAGCCAGGCATGAAAGTTTTAGTTATCTAACTAAGTTTATAAAAAAAGTTAGTTAACTCGTTCTAGTTCACAAAGTTGTAGTCTCACTTTGTAAGTGTAATGCAGTACAACTCTTTTTT
>VXAV01004104.1:11583-22277 GCA_013399715.1 Alectura lathami
AAGAAAGTTCCAGAAAGCACACCTCAGGAAAAGCACAACCAAATCATTTCTTGTTAGTAGTGGCATACAAAGACATTTAATCCTGTCCAAGAGAATGCCAGGGAAAAAGGTCCACGCTTCACGTAGCAGTACATTTATCTACCTTACAGAGCTGAGCTAATTAAATTTCAGTCTAATCCCAGAGCTGCAATATGTGAGTTAGTATTTCTCAGAATTAATATGCATCATCACAGCAAATGGAAAAAAACAAACAAACAAGGTATTTACAATTTACGTTTCACAATGTCCTTTGTTTGCTCATTTTAGTAACTATTTTTCCAAGCACTTTGCATTTCTTTTGCCACTCATGTTCACTTCCCTTTCACTACCACACATTCCAGACAAAACTAACCCAAAAACCAGAACAGAGCAACCATCCTTTTTGTTGCAAGAATATCCTTGTACCTCCATACAAAGCAAGCTCCACTACCTCACCACTTAGCTGGTATTTCTTGAGAAAATTTGAAATACATTTCTACTTACAGCTTCTTTGACTTGAAGTGCCCCCAGAGAGAATATATTCCTTCAAGTGTAACCACAGTAGCTAGGAAAAGATCTGGCCTTGCATTTAGCAAAGCAGGAACAGAGAACTTTAAGTACTATTAAAATGCAACAGCATTCAGGAACTCAGTGTTCCTGTTCAACTATGAAATCCCCACCTTTTAATTATATTTTCTGTAAGAACACTTAGTTTCAAAATGCTTCCTCTACTCAGTCACCTGAATTCATACACTTCCTACCCATCATATGAGACTAGCTTCAATTTCCTAGGTCCCTTCTGTGCGCTGTGTGTGCGCTGTGTATAATTCTTTGACGGAGATAACAAGGCTTTGCAAGCAGAAAAATAAATCACTCTAGACAAGCACTCTAGGCAAACACAGCAAAAATCCCTTAGTTTCATTTGGATTGTGTAGTTTAACTGAAATGGTGATGCTAACACTAGCTGACATCATCCCTTGCGTATCTTAACCATTTGTTGGGTTTTGCACTTAAGTCTGCACGCAGGCACTCTCTCCTTATACTGTCTCTATATGATACTTAATGGCTTTGGGCTATTTTTGGCCTTTAGGAGTCAATACAGTAAATGTTTTTTAATAATGACTGCTACTAAATTGCATCAGAAGAACTCTTGTACTCCTGCTATCTCAAAACATGAGATAAACACCATCGTGCTTCCCTCTCAGCTTACTTCAGTATAGACCACTGGGAGATTAAAATTTCATCTACGCATTTGCTATAGATTCATTCATAAATGCTCAAGAGCACCTTCCACATGCTTGCTTCAGCCTGGCCAGCAGCCGGCTGTACCAACGCTGTGTAGCACATACCACCATCCCAACACGAGCCCAGTTTTTTCCCAGTTTTCCTGCACTGAGCTCTGTACTGCTGGCAGCTGTATTCCCACTGGCAGCAAGGTCACACCACTTGTTAGGTAACAGTGCTGGCAGTTCTTACGATTTTCTTTTCACTAGTTAAGAAAGTCTTACCATGAAGCAGAGAAATTACATTATCTTAGAAGTATCCAAAAGAACAGGGTAAGACAAGTGTCTCATGGCGGAAAGAACAGCATTTATTGCCAACAACCTGCAAAGCAGAACGAGCCATAGCCGGCATGCTCCTCCTCTGGCTGCTGCATGGTCTCTTTTTCACCTCTACAAGCCGTAAGTTTGTGTCTTCTCCTCCTCCCCAGGAACACTGAGAAGCAACCGTGGCCTCCATCCTGCCACTACCAGCCCTGCCCCTTACAGACACAGTCCCTCTGTTCTTAGGATGGCCATCAGTGATGCATACTTGAGCATCCTCTCCTTTCAAGGTACAGGCCAAAAAAAATGCTTTAGTCTCACTACAAAGCTAATAAACTCTATATTCTGCTCCTGCTACAACTGCTTATTTATGTTGTATCAAGTATGACAGTACAACTGAGGCAACTGGGACTGCAGACTGAATCTTATGTACGTATGTATGTATACGTTACGTAACTTATTTAAAGTCTATTTGGCATCTTTATGATTATCTTTAAAAATGGTATACATACCATTTAAAGGTGGCATACATCTCTGGATAGACTGAAAATTCTCTTTACTGCAAAAGGTGATATTGAAATGTCTCCATTATAGCTATTTCCCTTTCCTTCCTGTTTATTCCCCTTCAGATTTCAAGATGCACATAGGATGCTTTACAAATACCACATATTTCGGGCAACTGGGCTGGAGTTTACTCACACAAACTCCTCTACCCTCATTGTCCCCAGCAGGACCATCCACCTCCTTCTCAAGTGCACACCTCTTTGCAGGGTGGCTCACAAAGCAGTGATATTTGGACCTGACCAAATCCATTACATGCAGACTGCAGCATCTAACCCAAGTCCAAGTTCAACGCTGCATCTAAAACCAACAAAGCCAAACAAACCACCACCAACAAAAAAACCCCACACAATAGCACTACAGTGCCTTCACACCAGCCTTCTGTCTTGCTTGTAATAGGGCCTTTGCTAAGGAGGAGCCTTCAGTATGTCCCCTGCATCGTTCTGTAGCTTTGTGAAAAAAGGGCTCCCTTACTCCTGCACCAATACCTTCACCTCTCCTCAGAAGCACAGGGAAAAGGACTCCTCAGATGAAGAGCTGCTGTGTTCTCCCTGACATACAGGACACACAACTCCTTATTAAAGTCTCATCCTGCTTTTTAGGACGGGTCATCCATTAACATAGCATCACGTATGGGACGTCATAGATGACATAGCTCCCCTGCATTCCCTACCAAACCCCACTGATGTCTTCAAGATCTCCAATGCTTACCCTTGTACGAGTGCAATTTATTGAGCTGTTGGTTAATTGGAAGGAAAAAGCATATGAGCACACAGTCTAATTAAAGAATCAGTGTTTTGCTGCAGAACCAAATACCCGTTCCAACCAAAGCAGATACCTGATACACATGGTGTAGCAAAGGATTAAGCTCATCTAATAGGCCTGCAAAAACCTGTGAGATCACAAGTAATTTATCTGGCAACAAACCCGTACTGTTCTGAGCTGCCGGCCATAATGAAAGCTGCGCGCTCTGTACTCTATACCCCCACGTCAGCTTCAGCACGGCTGCCAGCAGCGTACAGGACGTTACCACATATTGACTGCAAGAGCTGCAGTGAAGATGGAGTACAAGACTCAGAGGTCTGGAGGCCAGTCAGTTCACCGCCGTGTTCAACCCACCGCAGCAGACAGACCTTCTTACCTGGGTTCTGGTTATAAAAGGGCCCTCCGTTCATCTGGTTCTGAAGGCTTGTCTGGGATGTGATCGAAGGAGGACGCCGATATGGCAAAGATCCCCCTATTGTTGGGGGGGTGTGTCGAGATGCAGGCCTGTTCATGCTGTAGAACTGAACTGGGTGACCTGGGTTAGAAACAGAAAGGTGTAACCAAGGAAAGAATGATGCTTTTTTTTTTTTTTTTTTTTTAAAAAAGCTGCATTCAAGGTTCAAAGGCTAGAAAAGGTTTCTGGTCTTCTAAAGACAATCTGCATCCTAGGAGCAGTTAGCCAGTTCAGCTGCCAGACTGCCAGAACACTGGATGTCTCAACAGCAACACAAAACATAACTCCCCGAACCGCCTGTACTCAGCATTAATCAAAAAACAAATTGAAAATGCAAAGGCATCTAAGCTACAAAGTTTCTAAGTGAAAGAAAATCACTTCCATTTACCTATTTTATATCATGTATTGTAATAAATTCTTGCAAATTCGGTTATCTCATTTATAAACCTGCAAAAATGTGACTTCACAGTCCAGCTATCAAGCAACATAACATGTGCAAACTGCTATTTCTAAGATTCAAAGATGTTACCTTCTACAACTGGAAACCACAGTTTCCAGATACTTACAGCTAAGTATCTTAACTGCTCTTCAAGAAATATACAGGGGGCAAGAGAATGTTAGAAACTGCTTGAAGGATGAAAGAACTGAAACCATTCACAAAGACCTATTTTTAAGGAGCTGCCAATTGAAACAACTCCTTAGAAACTTGCTCTCCATTCTGATCACTTCCTATATCAAAATAATTGACTCTGAATCTACCTAAGCAATATATGTTTTTCACAGAACACATTGACAGAAAACCAGCAATTGATTTTGCCCATCACTCATCAGCACCCACCACTGATCAGGAAGCAAGACCATTAAGGCAGCTTTTGTCTTTCTGCACATAAAGTTCTCCAGCCCACATACGGTACTCAGCAGTACATGGTAAACTGGACTTCTTCCACCTCCGTGGTTATTAACTTTCCTAACTACTCTGCTCCCACCATTTGCACTAGAGATCAGTTCCAGGGTTCGCAGAAAAACGAGGGAGGAAGGGATGGCCACTGCAGCTGAGGAGGCATGCATGCAGTCAAGTAAATAGGGAAACAGAGCACATGTATGATCTTTTTAAAAAAAAAATTTTTGCACTCCTCTCCTTTCACATGCTGTGTGGGGAGGTCCTCCACTATGTTTTGATAACTTTGCAAAGCTTCACACCAGGTCAGTAAACAAAACACAAGTTGCTCTCTGCGTTATTTGCTTCTAAGAGCAAACGCGTTCATTAGAGGTTCACACTCCTCCTGCTCCGTGCAGGTATGCACATCGCAGCCGATGCACTTTTTACAGGTGAGGAGCAGGAACAGTTGAGAAACAATCAGCCTCGTAGATCAGCAGTCTCATATTTCTCCTAATGCGCCTTTCCAGTTTGTCTCCTTGTTACTTCCAGGCTTGTAGAAATTGGAGGTGATTCGAAGGAAGGGAGGAGAGAAGGAACAGGGACAGGAGATCCTTAAGGACCATAAACTACAACCCCAGAAACAGTGAACTATCCAGTCTCTTCATATACTTTATTTCAAAGAAGCCACACAAGCAACCTCACTAATAATGTAAGGAAACAAAATTGCAGATAACCTGAAATTTCTTATGGAACAGTAAAAAAAGTTTACAGCCACTAAAATATTAATTACTGCTTGATTTGGACTTGTCAAAAATACAGAAGAAACGTGGCTTAAGAACTGAGATGCTGATAGTGCATCAGAAATGGAAAACTGATTGAAGTCCCATCTGACACACTCATCTTCTAAACACAGTAGCTCAGACTTCAGTATCACCTTGATACCAAAATTCATCACAGCCCAGAAGCTTTAGTCATGGTCATGGATTCTACTGTGTTTTTTAATTCTGTATGAACCACTGCACTTTAAACACAATTTCAAGAACGCTTCTGGCACCTGGTGAAATTCTTTCTATGGGAGATCCACTCTTCACAAACACACAAACCGACACCCTTGCGATCAGACTCCACTGTAACAAAAAGAAAGCGAGCATGCAGCCACCTACAAATATGGCCATCTAAACCAGATCTTTACAATGCAGTGTAACACCTCATCAAAAGCTAGTACAGAACCGTGCTACGGTCAGTACCGCATGCTGCAACTTCAGCAAATGAGAAGATGAAAGACGTGGAGTGACTTCATAAGCAGCAATAAAAGCAAGTTGCATTATGCACCACAAGTACCAGCACTAAAGTATTACAACAAAATCCTTTAGCACTGTTCTGCATAGTAATAGCACGTATGTTACTTGACATCACACACAAAAAGAATGCCCTTCTGAACAGTTCCATGAAAGGAGACTGGTCTCCTCAGTGCTTTCAAATGACAAGTCATATAAATTACGCTTTGCTAGTTGCACCCTTTTCATTCCTTTCCTGGAAGAGAATAATCACACCCAGAACTCAGTAGCAGTACCCAAACCACAATAAAATTATAATGTAATAAATAATTATGTAAATGTAAAAAAGAAAAAAAAAAAAATCAAGTGATACATAAGAGGACTGCTGTCTATAAAATTAGCACACCTTGAATTGTCTGTTATAACTGTTATAGGCGGGTACTAGCAGATATTTTCTAGTTATATTATAAAAAAAAAAATTCATTGAAAAAAATCATTGCTTCTCAAGGAACTTTGAAAAGCCTTGGACTGTGATCACATCTGGGTTCACCTGCCCACACCCAGAAGCAGACACTCACCTGTAGAGGGTGTGGAAGAAACAGCAGGGGGAGTTGGAGAGGTGAAGCCATCAGCAAGGGGCTGGGCTCCTGCAGCAGCAGCAGCATCTGGGGCAGCGGAGGAAGGTGCGGGAGCAGGAGGGGTGGGGGCGGGAGCAGAGGTAGCAGGAAGGGGAGAAGTGCCAGCCGAGCCAGCAGGGGCTGAGTGAAGAGAGGAGGGAGAGGTGGAGTTAATAAGGAGATATGTTAGCAAGGATTAGAGAAAGCCTTTGACTATTCAGTGTTAGCGGCTTACTAGATGCACGCTATTTTAGAATGCACAAGGAGATGAGAGAAAAATGAAGCTACTAAAGAAAGGCTCATTCTTATGCAGACAGTTCGTTCATGTGGGTCAGGCAAACCTGCTGCTTCTTTCCAGGCCTGAAGGTAACAACCTAGAGCTTTTCGGTGAAAGCCATCACGTTTGAAAGATGTCTTTAAAACTCTGTTATTTAGGCTGCAATCTGTAGCACAGCTGCCTTTAGCTTCTGTACAAATTAGAAAATATACAGAAGAGGAAAGCCAAAAACGTCCAGTTCTTTGGTTCAGAAGCATCATGTACTCAGATCACGCTGCAAGCCAACTATGCCCTCTTCTTCACCAAAAGTCCTGAACAAGGAGTACTAATATCACTTCCTATTTCTGGGAAGACTGGGGTGGTTACACGGAATACATGCCTTTTCCTGACAAGTCAGCTCAGCTTGCATTAATCTACTGAAGATTTACTCTCTGCCTGCCTCTCTTTTAATCCAATTGTCTAAGAGCAAGCTCCAATAGATCTGCATGAACAGCCAACGAAAAAGCAATTTGCTTAAAAGGACAAGAGATAAATTTCCCCCTGCCCACTGAAAAAAAATACTGCGTCCTATCTGGTTCCATGCAGGCAGCCAGGCAAAAAACTCTCACAAATCAGGTAATGCATAAAACAAACACTAGAGTACATCAGCCACTCTCAGAAAACATACTACTTTATTCAAACTCATACTCTCGATGCAAACAATTTTCAGTGATTGCATCTTTCTGGAAAATGAACTTTGAGATTCCTCTTGGGGTTTACTCATCACATTTTTTAGGAGATGCTGCAAATGCTGAAGGTAATGCTGAGTCAGAAGGAGGAACAGCAAGTTTCCATTTACCTGGATAGACACTGGGAGGAGATGGCGTGGGAACAGCAATAGGAACCCCCACACTGCCACTTCCACTGTTCTCTCGACTACTGCTCCGACTGCTTGGGTGGCTTCCTCCACTGCTCCCACTGCTGCTGTAAGAAACCAAACGAACCCAGGAAATGAATGTGCTGCTCTGCATGCTGAAACACAAGATCCCTCAGACAGCACCTCACTAATTCAGAGTAGTAACAGGACACAAGAAAAAAGAAACAACAACAATATAAACCGACATAAAGCTCAGTTTTCTGAGAAGTCCTCTTCATTTTGGCTACAGCATGACAGTTTTTCACCTGGTTCTAGTGAACTTGCCCCAAAAGGAAACATTTCTGCAAATTAGGTCCGAAGTGTGCCCTTCCAATATTGTCAAATCCCTGCTGAGAAAATAAATACTATTTTCCAATAACTTATAAAAGCTATGGACTTTTTAGACCCTACTTTATACGCTTTCATACAAGACTACTGAAATAGGGAAATTCTAAGATAGTAAAGTAAAAGTCACACCTTCTTATGTTTTAAGACAATCTATTTTACCAGAATCAAGTACGTCTGATGTTTAGAAGGTAAAGATTTCACAACAGGACAGGTCTAAACAGTTCCCTAGAAACTCTTCTCATCATCCCAGAGAGAAGGCTAGCCTTCTCCAGAACAGCTCAGCTTTCTCCTGTGTTTGCCATTACCAGTATCCTCGAAAGATAATGCTCTTTTGCAGCTACTCAATCTAAAAACATCAAAGACTGTTCCAACAAAAACATGAGCTTAAGTACTCCGTGCAGTCCTTCAATATGCAGACCTTAAATTGTGTACAATCTCTTTTCCCGGATTTGTAAACATTTCATAGAAGGCCACAATCTATCTCCTTGAATGAGTGAGTACACCATTCTAGTCAAATATTAAGTGCTGTAACTGTGTTGTAGTATTAAAATCTAGGTGACCACGGGATCAAGGGAACGATGCTAACACAGTTCACTGATCCAGTTTTATCAGAGCACATTCTCGCCCTGCCAAATGGCATCCCCAGCCCATGTCACGCATTAGCAAGCTTCGCTGTCAGGTGCGGATGGATTTCGTATTTCTCGTAGCATTTTTGTCCATATGCTTACGCAACAGTAACCACAGCTGGTGCAGGGCTACACCCAGTACCTGTACGTGCGATTCCTCTGGTTCACAGAAGCTGTTCGAACGGGGCTCTGCTGTGAGGGAGCCATATTGCGCGTCGGGCTAGGCACGTAGTCGTTCGGTACCACTGGAGGACGTACTGGCTCCAACGTACGGTAAGGAGAGTGACGCCTGCACAAGGATAAGCGTGTTACAGAAGCAAATGAAGGTAATACAGACAAAATCACTTTTTGTCTTTAAAAAGCTACGTGCTAATCAGTATCAGGAGTTTAAAATGTTATTCTGTAAGTCTGTAGTATCTACTTCAGAGGACAACAAAACCAGTTAAGGACGTTTTCTTCATGTACTTCAGTCTCCACATGCTCTTCTATTCATAAACGCTGCTGCACATCCCATTCTTGTTTTAAAGGTAAAGCATCATGGTCTGTACATATACCCATAATCACATATCAACAAGCAGCCTTCCTCTGTTGCAACAAATTTCCTAAGGACTCTGTCATGTGAAGTTGGCTCAAATTCAAGATCATAAGCTTAATAGGAAGTGTTCTTCTCACACACAGCAAAATCAACAGTGCCACATGCTCATTTTCCAGTTGTTCAGCACCACTTGTCAAAGCCACCCAAATGATGACTCCCTTGTCTACAGCGTGTAGTTGTAAGTGTTCAGCAACGATGTGGAAAGGCTGCTGTTGGGAAAGGCTGATGATGCCCGTATCTTCCGGCAGAAACGCGTTAACCAATCTACAACTAGTGACACGATCAGTGTAAGAGGATGCTGATGTAACATCACGAAAAGAATCTTCCCTTTGTTTCTTCCTGTTCACCTAAGCCCCCTACGTGCCCAATAACTGCACTTACCCAATGGTTCCTTTTCCTGACATCGGTGGACTTGGTGGCTTCTGGGTGGGTGGAGTTGTACGAGGCAGCCCACCCATCTTCATGTTCTGTGTGCTGACCTGCATGAGAGAACGAGGAGAGAAATGGCCTTCTCTAAGCTCAGCATCTAGGGGGAGAGACGCCCTCAGCAGTTAACTCTACGTAGGGGACAGTTTAAACAAACAAAAAATCAATTGAGAGGCCATGCATTCTAAACGCAATTTCCACTCTGCTGGAAGTCAAGAGTTGTGCTCAAAGGACTCTTTATTACATAGGGTTTTCAAAAATGATATATACAAAGCGTCAATTTGCCTTTAGGCTGTCACAAACATTAAACCAGTGACAATACAGGCACTGTATCTGACTTGGTTAAACCTCCCAGCCATCCTTTGACACAAAGGCAGTTACTTCACATTGCTCTACTGACTGGTAAATTTCCAAAAATATTTTTGAGTACTCTTTAGAACTACTACAGTTTATCTGCTAGGCCACAATTTAATGTAATTGCTACAAATACAGGAAAGCCAACAAAATCTCTAAATACATTTCATTAATGTATCAATGTTTTCACAGTACTGTATTGAAATTATTTCATATGCTGTTTATTATAAATATTAATACACATGTAAAATAAAGAAAGCTGTATAGAGAAAAATACAGAAATGTATTTTTTCCTCACCAGATTTGTAGCAAATCGATCTCTTAAGAACTGATAAATAAATGTATGGGGAGAAAAATTATTTGCAGTGTTGTGACATGACTGCAGTAATCCCCTCCCATTCTTTCAGGTTAAATTACTAACGAAGAAACTTTTATGTAAGAGAATTTACTGTAACCTCTAAAAAAAGAAGTCATCTGCATTCCTGTCTGATTGCTTAATGCAGAAGTCATAAACCGTTGTTACCAATGTAGGCATTTTGTTTACCTGTGCACTGCCAGCCAAGCGCAATTCTCTCAATGCACACACAGGAATCAGTACACGGTCTTCTTACAAGTCTCTGTTAAACAGCTTTTGATTCATGAATGCTCAAACTATTGCTTGGACATAGAGATGTTCAACACACCAAGGTACTCATGTCCTTTTTCTTTTGTTCCTGCCATGTTCTACTTCATAGAGTTTCTTGTTTCCAAAACCAAAGTCTTGTCTAGTGCCCCACATAAGGAGGCACAGTGATCAGTGCGCTAAGAATACTGGCAAACATTACTAAAAAGGCAAATGACTCCTTCATAATTCGACTATAACAACTCACTTCAAACCCTTAGCAATGCTTATTTTTGTGACCTTATAAATACTGAGTCAGTGTAACTAGCAATATATTCAGTATTCTAACACAAACTGGATTTCCTGGCTCTAAAGAACCCCAGTGCTATCACAAGTTCAATTTCCAGGGAGGAAAAGAAAATCAAGCATTGCAAGCTTGTTTTTGTTTTTTTTTTT
>VXAV01004104.1:32707-61486 GCA_013399715.1 Alectura lathami
AAAAACATCTTAAATCAAGGTGCACAGAGTTGCTTGTGTCATTAAAAGAAAAAAAAAATGGTGACAAAACAGCTTACAAAAAAGGTCACAGTTGAGAACAAACATTTTAGCTACAGGCTAAAGTGAGAAAACACCTGGAATTGCCATCATTAGGATTTTTAATTATTCATAAAATTTCGTGTCATCATGAATAGTACCAGAAAGGCTTTTTTCACAGTTAAGACAAATGCTCTGTAGCAACTAAGGAACAGGAACAAATGAGAACTCATTTTCATAACAAAGGCTTTCTGAATCTTATTTTTCTGGGGCAGGCATTGGGGCACTGCGTTTGGTTACAATGTTTTAAGCACTTGCTTGAGCCACAGATAGCAAAAGCAGTAAAAAAAGATCCTGTATACCTGTATTATCTTTAAAAATACTTTTAAAACATAAAACAAAACAAACACACACAAACAAAACAAACATACACAAAACCAAAACAAAACACTTCCCAAAAGCTGTGTCTTCAAACTCCTTCAAGAGAAAATTTTCCACAACCATCAGGGGGGCATTATATGGAAGTTTAAATTACAGTCTTCTGAGATTACTCAGTATTTCCCAGCAACATATTTTCCATGTCTTGCACTTTTTGCTAACCTTAAGCACTGAATACAGCACACGTATATTTCTGCCACCTCTAGTACCACCTGCCTAGGACTGTAAAGTTTCTACCAAAGCTGCACAGCTCTTTCTTAAAAGAAAGCTCCAGAAAAATAGCTTATTCAAGACCAAAATATGTTGGCAGCCCTCTCTTTGGAAAGCTCCAGTTTGCTGAGTAACGATTTGAAGCTTAGTATGGGTATTTAACCATCTGGGATACATTCTCCACCACCCTCACAAAAATCCACCCAAACTGGGCCAATACATGAACCTTGGCAGAAATTCACCGTTCGTGCAAGCTGAATTTAATAACTAAGCCTCTCCCCAGCCAGTTTTCCCCGAGATGACCAGGTCTGTATGCCATTCCCCAAGGCAACAACAGCGTGGGTCAGATTCCACATCCCATACAGTATTATTGGTTACACAAGCACCAGTGCAAACAGAGCACAGAAACATGTTCCAGTCCAGAATACCAAAGACGTAGGTAGCATTCTGTGTCAGGGTAAGATTCGCTGTTTTATCTTCTGACATGGTTTAATCCCTACCCTGTGCCAGGCCTTTGCTTTTACAGCACAGCTGTACACAAACTGGGTGCTCCATTGTTTAAGTTAACTGTATGCAACTGCAACAACTTGGAGCACAGTTTCACGTTTAATACCACTGAAGAATTCAATCTCTACTGCTCAGACTTCATCTGTGATCTAGACATGCCACCAGCAAACTGCAGAAACCTGACACTGACTATCTTACTTCTGTGTTTCATAGGCCCCTGATCCTATCTGCTGAAACCTTACACAACCCCAGCTGCCACAGCAACAGTCTCTCAAACGCTATACCATGTTTCAAGGAACTGAAACATCAAAGTCTTATGGGCCAGAGTCAGGACATGGCAAACTGGTTTATGCCTCAGAGGCTGCATTCCCAGTGCCCTGACTTAGAGCTACCATACCAGGACAAGTACTAGGGCAGTGCTGGTAAGGGTCTGTCTGTCTCTCTGAGTTTTAAGTGCTTCACCTCTGCAAACTTAACCGTGGACTTTAGTGCTTTATTTTACAATTACCTACCAACATAGGGTGTGGGTGGATATTTGTTGGGTTTAACGCTACATGTTACTGTAGCGACGGCTTTTTGGCACAGTGCAAACTTGTTTCCATGAATGATGAGAGGGTTTTATTAATAATTAAATAGGAATTGTCAGTACATCCAGCTTCCTAAAGGAGTATAGTGATAAGTGAGGCATGAGTACAGCAACAAACAATGAAATGCACAAAATCTGATTAAAACCTGAAGCTCATCTAATGGGAATTCTCTTGCATGATGATTCAGAACATCTCCTTTATCTCTAACAGCTGTGGAATGACAATGTGTGTTAAAACAGCATCCACTTCTGGAAAATACTCCCAGAACTGTAATGGAAAGCATTCTGTTGGAAGGTTTTTCAAAATTTTCATTTTCCTGATTAGTAGACTACTAGAGCCAGAAGATCTTAAGACATCTATAAAACAGCAGAAAGGAACATCAAGCTATTTGATTAGTAGAAGAAGCAACAAAGATTTACCTGCTACTAAAGAAAATTAAAACATTTATCCTCAACACAGGTAACTATTGCCTCCAGTGCTAGCATAAAACCCTTGAGCAAAACAGAAGAATGTCAACAGAATCTTCATTCATCAGTTTAGCACCTTCTGTTGAAAAGCATCATTTTTAAATGACTCTTCTCAGATAATCTCCAAGACAACAACAAAAAGTATATTTAAGTTTTGGGGGTTATAGCTGGGCTAACAGAACACCCAGCCTGCAAAGTCCGGGAGGAACAGCAGATGGGGTATATATTCTGCTCTTCCACAACGTAAAACGCTATTCTCTGATAAATTTCAAATCCTGACAGCATAATTGTGCATTTTTTCCCAACACTCCACTACCTTTGGCAAAAGCTTTTACACGTCAGCTCGTTAGAGGTTGGGCTCATTACTCCCATCTTTTCATACACCTTTCAAAATGCCTACAGTAAGGCAAGGGCTGGCTTCAGGAGAAAAGCGTATAACCCACCTCATTGTTTAATCTATTAGGAATATTCACCACTTCACCTAAAAGTCACCAAAATCAGCGCTTTGAAATATATTTTACCTGTAAGTAGTATTAGGCTGAATAGTAAGTTAGCACTGTGAAAGTCCAATCTGCAGTGACATTTCAGAAACTGGAGTCTCCACAAGCCTTCATTTCTTCCTCTGCTCAAAACATTCTAATTGTCATTTATCAATTTATTGTCAGTCTGCTTGTTTGGGCTTTTAAAATCCAGCTTAAAAAATCTTAGGAGAAAAGGTTGCTTAAATACAATGATGCTGAGCTTTCTTTCTTTTTTTTTTTTTTTTTTTTAATCTAATTTGCCAGAATTTAAACAATGTCAAATTAGCTTGAAAAGTGGGCTATCACTTTAAAACACACTTCTGACGTGTCAGTTTTTTAAGTATTTTGTACAGTAAGAGGTCATAATGACACTAAGATGCTGAAAAGCTACCTCCCCAGTTGACTGGTAATGTCTGCTGTGCACAGTCAGACTTGCACTGCCATTTTTAAAGAGGTCTGGCTACTGCTGTAACTGGCAAGAAAGAGCCAGCTGAGAATAGTCACCAGCCTTGGCGAACATCTCGACGGAAGGCCCAGGCGAGCTCCCTGTGAGCCCCGCTCACGCTTGCTGTTGTGGCTCAACTGAGCATCACGTGCTGACCAGAGTGGAGTCATGCCTGCGGTCCACTCACTGCTTGTGATTGGCAGCAACAATTTCCACACAAGCAGGATGAAGTAGGTTGCTCCATCCGGCAGCCCCACTGGAGACAGCTCAGCACTCATACTAGATTTGAGCTCTTTGTGACAGCGTGCTTGTTTATAGTTAGCAGCAGAGAGGAGATTTAAAGATGAACTTCCTCACTCACAGCATTTTATAACTAAATCTGACAAAATATTTATCATCAGACAAATATTAAAACCTGAAAATCTGCCAGATTAATTTAAAGAACTTGGAGATGATCAACAATTCACAGTGTCTGCTAACTTATAAAGCTTTAACACAATTTTTTTTTTTTTAACAAGTATAAATATTTATACAAATGATCTCTATATAGGACTGAAATCTTCATCCAAATATGAAACACTGCATATCATCTGTTTCTGGACACAGATCAAGAAAGCAAGTAAGAACAGATTCACCAGCCTTCAGACCAAATCAAAGCAATCATGAATTGTAACCCAAGAGGATTTAATCACTTGCATAAAAACTGTGTCAGTAGTAATGATTTCCTTATTCAGGACCTATATATAATCTGAAAACGCACAAATGATTATCAGTTTCCTTTTCTGTTCTTTAAGTTGGCATTTAGAAGGAAATACAGAAGGCGACATAAATTGGCATCCTGTGTATGAACAGAGGACTAGAATACCTGATCTTCTACAATTAATCATGCTTCTGTGTTGGAGCTAAACAAGCACTTTTGAAAATGTTTTCTCACTAAGAACATGTGGGATTTTGAATCAGATTAAAAGCAGGGCTACACATCATAATTTGAACTAGCGTTTTCTAAATGTAAACGGCAATGCTTACTGACCACAGTCTTCATGCAGTAACGCACTGTCAAGTGTGAGCAGACGGGAGTTACCAGCCTGTTTCCTGTTGTACCCTGCTGGCATCATGCCAAGTCAGACTGTATTATTATACCATGAGGTATTGAACGTGGTGCTAGAGACAAACCATTACACTTGACAGAGAAAGGACAAAATACTGAAGAAATCTTTTGCAGGTTGGGCTTGTTCCAGGAGAAGTATAATCAAAATTAGCGAACAGAAATTATTTATTGCATAGAAACTGTGACAAAAATCCACTTTCTAAAGAAAGGTAACCACTGAAATTAAGAGAGACAATATAACATCTGCAACATCAGTATCATGGGATGAACCCATTTCTGAGTGTGTTAAGTGCAACTTAATATCAAGGTCCTTGGATGAGCAGACTTCATGTAAGCCAAATCCAGATTTCATATACTGTTTGCTTTTCTGATATCACTTCTTCCATGAAGATTTGGGGATCATCCTACATATGGATGATATAGTAACAAACCAAACAAAACAACAAAAAAAAGGGCAACTCTCAGTTTTCAGTTTTAGAGAGATATCAGAAAATTCAGACATCTTTTTAACTTTGCTTGGTTGCACAAACACAGCCTATAAATTTGGGCTGTTAAAAATTACTAGTACCAGCTATCAGGTACTGGCAATTTAGCACTCCATTTTAAGTAACTCTCCGTTTTGTACAAGCAGCAATGATGATCTGATCCAATATCTCAATCTGCATAAATCTCAGGTTCTGAGAAGGAAAAATTAAATATGCCATGGCCCTTTCCCCAAAACCTGCTTCACAGAAACTGTGCGAATAACAAACTTCACGTATCTATAAAATGGCAAATCCAGTGAAGCCTGAGTGAAAGTATTTCTATCCATATGCTGTGTTCTGTGTCAGGCTCTCCAGTAGTCGAAACACTTGTCAGCTGGCAGTGGTGTCTCAAGAACCATACACACACACACAGGCACACCCATCACACACGCATACACACGCCAAGAAGCGTATACCCACATACACAGCACATCTATAGCACATATACATACACACCCAGAGTAACCTGTGACATCTTCTGGGGAAGAAAATGAATGGAGTTGTCCAGGGATTCACAAGAAGCATGTAGCAGAAGGAATCAAACTTCTCAGCGTATTTCTGAGGATGCAGCTGCATGAGATAACTGAGGCAACCTAGTAGTGTACTACCACCAGAAGGGAAAATTCACCCTGCCCCTTCTCCCTTCCTTTGCACCTGCTCTGGAATTCATCTGAGCCCTTGGAAAGCAAATTCAGCTCAGTAAGACAGAAAAAAATTGTTCATTTTTGCTGGTCCACCAGTTTAGCAATCCTTTCAGCACCAGCAAGGTAACAGATCTCAATCCATTCTATCAACACAGCTTCAACTTTGGAGAACTGTAAGAAAGATCATTCATAGGACAGAAATTCATCAAGGAACGTGGCAGCCAGCTACATTTTCTGAATAATAAGTAGGACACATCCACCCACTCATGAAAATATACCTTGCTATTCTGCTTTGTTTTTTTTGTTTGTTTGTTTTTTACAGTCTGTCCTGTGCTGTGTTGCTTCCTCTGTCATAGCCTGTGTCATCCTCACAATCTCTTCCAGATCTACATACTGTTCAACTATTTACTAGCTTACACAGCTCCCACTTCCAAAAATGTCTTTCCAAATATATATATATTTTTTTTAATTTGTAATACTATCACATGGAGAACAAGAAACACTAGCAGCCAAACTGTACTGGTCAATTAATAAAACGTTCAGTAAGGAAACCAGCTAACTCTGCAGTCACAGAAAAACAGAAAGTGCTGTATCACTGCTCTTACTTTCTCTTCTTAGTCTGCCCTGGGCATGTAGACCTCCAATAAAGCTATCATTCACTCTCAGCCTGTTCTGGCAATCAAAACTCCCTCATCAGTGTGGTGGTAGGATATGGGTTCTTGATAACAGCCGATGAGTTTATTGCTGCTTGAAAAAGCTGCAAACAGTGCCAGGCATTCTGTAGCCATATACAAACCTGAGACATCAATTTTGCCCTCTGTTCAAGTCACTGTAGGCTACGTTTTATTACGAAAAGCCACTTATGCTTTTGCCATCAGATGCCAGTATGACAGCACCGGGTAAAGTGAAAAGATGACAAATAGTGTTCTCCACCATCCATTTCATGCTTTTTTAAGAGCCTGTAGCTATTTAACACCACATACAGTAAGTCACCAAATAAGAGTTGGAAAGGTTAATCCATCCCTGAATGTAATTTTCTGGATTTTCCATTAGCTGTGCTTTTCACTTCATACACAGAACGGACCCCTCTCCAAACAATAAACTGGCCACAACTACATTTAATCTCTTATCCTATGTAAAGTGTTCACACTACCACAAATATAAAATCACACAGATACACATTCCTGGATCTAATATTAGGAGAAATGCATCCCTCTGTTTTAAATGCAACAATTTTTCTTATTCGCAAAATGTTAGGTAAGTCACATGCAGTGAGAGTTTTACTTGCTGTGTAATTTCAAGAAAAGAGACCAAAAAAAAAAAAAAAAAAATCAAGAAAACGTCTCACTTGTGAAATATGGTTGATTGAAGATTCCATGCGTCGAAGTTGGGATGCCTGGATATCCAGCATCTGGAGAACATTGTTGGCCAAAGTGTTGATCAGATAGGCTACGCTTGCTAATGACTGGGTCGTGTAGGCTTTGGTTTCTTCTAGGGCTCGCTGCTTATCTGCTGACTGAAAGCAGAAATAAAAGGTTTACTCAGTACGTCTCTCAGAGAAAGATTCTTGGAATGAACTCACTTTGCCTGTCTTTAAAGGACAACAAATTTAAAAAGTCAAACTAACCATACATAGAAGTCACCACTTTTCCTCCTTTACAATTCTTCTCTACATAAAAGATACTAACTTTGTACTTTATCAGGTTCAGTATTTTGTAAAAGAAATTAGGCTAGTATACAACAATGCTGATCTTTTCTAGAAATATTTAAAAGTGCAACTTCTTATACTGTGCTTCTGCAACCAACCTTAAAAGCACTCCAAAGTACTTAATACCTTCATGATTTTATATTGCCAATTTGGTTTGTTTATCCAATGAGACAATAAAATGTTCCTGTTACAGAATTTAGGCTCCCTTTTAAACCTTGTACTTCAATTTGTTCTATGAAAAGAACATGCAAGGATCTGCCAAATACCATATTTCCTCATCTCTCCTAAATATATAGACCTCATTATTGCCACAAATGGGCGTTAAAAATGGAAGTGTTCAGTCACTGTGAATGAACTGTAATTATTCCTTTGAAGTGGCAGCTGAACTAAAATGTGAGAGGAATCACTTTTTAAAAGAACAAGTCCATGTTTTCTTCTTAAATGCTTTGTGCATTTTCACACTGTGTTTTCTTCTGTAAAGAATTAGTATGATATACTATTCTAGCAGCAGAGCACTTAAAATATTTAGGCTGTCAAGCCAGAAGATATTCATTAGAAGTACAAGAACACACGTTCACTTCAAATAGCATTACAATTAATAAGCTAAGAGTCTGGTTTTCACAGTGTTTCTCCTAGAACTAGTTAACATCAGTAGAACCTAACTCAATACAAAGAATACAGCTTAAAGCGCTAGTAAAACACACAAACAAGATGCTAAGAAACTTTAGTTTCCAGTTGGCTAGGCTCTGGAATTCAGTGACTTTCACTCAGGTCATCTTCAGGAACAGCACCATCGGCCTGCGGGGAGCCTAAGCAGCAGTTGACTAGTGGTCTCTACACCCACCCGTCATTGTAATACCACATTCCATAATCTCCTTTCTGTTATATATTTTTCACATTGGTTGAGTAACAAGATTCAAGAAACATGCTTTTATTAGAGAGGAAGAATAAAGTAATTCTGTATCTTCCAGCACAAGCTGAACCTGCCACCCATTTGACAACATGCACTTCAGGGCAGCACAGAAAGTAAGCATATCTTTATTACAGGAGAGTCATTCCTGCAGCTCAAGGTATTTCATGAGACCTTGCACTAAGATCCTCAGAAGCAAGATTTCAAGAAAAAAAAAAAAAAAAAAAAAACCCACAGGCACCTTNATAGGACTTCATTTCAATGCCCCTGTGAAAGACATTCAACACTTTCTGTCCTGGCAGCCTCTCCTGTGTCCAGCCCCAGCAACGGCCGGCCTGCCAGCACGCCTCCCCCTTGCCGGCCCCGCTGGTACCACTCTCCATTCTGCTTCCCAGGAGAACAGCAGCAGTGGAGCTCCTATGGGGTACAGGATGGGAGGGATGCTGTAGAAGGCGAGCATTCCTGCCCAGCTGTTTCTTCCTCATCCAACAGCAAAAACTGCCCCTGCAGCAGCAGGAACTGCACATTTTAGGGGACAGCTTCTCAGGGCACAATATGGTGATGCTCCCCAAGCCAGGATGCTTGTAAATGCTTCTATCTAGCTATAAAGCCCTTCGAAAAGCACAGTCTCCAGACCCGGTCAAGGAACTCCTGCCTTTCAGCCAGCTGGGTAACATGTATTTTGTATGAAAGAGCTCCAGACTTCACTTAGGGACTCCCAAACGGAGGAATACAGAGCTCTCTGCCTCAGCTCTCACACTGTCAGGATCTAAATGCGCTCTCCCTGCTCGTAACCTCAGCTCAGCCTGCAAACACCACTACAGCAGGCACACCCACCACAGGACACTTTCACAGCGATTCAAACAATTCCTGAACAGCAATAATAAAAATGACCAGAAGCTTGTCAATTTTGCTCTGCAGCTGCTTCTGAAGCCTATTTATGGAAGCAGAAACTGCTGATTTACATTAGTACACTCTACATGCAGAACAGCTGAGTAGAAGGCAGCAAGCACAATTTGATTCATTAATAGCCAAAGCATTTGAGAACAAAAGGAAGACAATCTATCATTTTAGATTACGAGCCTCTGCTACGGTTTTACTGCTTAAAGAAGTACAACTATAAATCTACGTTTCAAGCTAGTTCTTCCACTGATGCGTACCTAATAACCAAATTCACGTCACCTCCATTCACACTAGTTCAACGTGGAACTGGCTTCTCAGAAAACAGCAATCCTACAGATGCATTTGGAACAGTCACATGCACAAGCCCCTTTCAGATTGAGAGGTCCCGTTTGGGTATTTGGCTGATAACCTGAACAAATACTGTTTGCTCTGCATGCCTTTATACAGAGCCCCACATTCTCTGAAGCAAAATTTGAACTCTTCTTGAACTTCCAGCTTTGACTTCTCAAACGATGCTAAGACGATACTGAAGCATCACAACTGGACCACATGCACAGCCTTCGGGAGACAAAATGTTTGGATGCTGATGTTTCCTGTGCCATTTCCAATTTGCACGCAGCAGCTTAGCATCCATTCCGGTAACATTTTCTCCCCACAACGCCCAGCCCAGGTGGTCCCCGCTGCGTCACAGCACAGCATGCTCCCCTCCAGCTCCCAGCGAGAGCTCTGTTTTAACTCAGCACAGAGCTCTCTGATGGGAGGCGAGGACGTGCCAGCTGCTGTCAGAAGCAGCACCCCACGCACCCACAGCCCAGCTGCACCGCTCTGCCCTGCAGTCCCCTGGAGAAAGGTTTCAGTCTTTAGGAACCACCCTCGACTAAAACTGTTGCCTTGCCTTCTCCAGAACAGAAAACAAAATTAGAGGACAAACTACATATAAACTAGAGACATTTCACAAGACAGATCCAGTCTGAGAACTACAGCCTAGACTACAAACACAGTCAAAGGCACATTGCACATACACTGTGCAACAGCATGTGCTTGTAGGAAAAAAGTTATTAATAGCTTCCACTTCCATGTGCAGGTCCAAACAAAGATGGACACTAAGTCTATCACAACTCAGGAATGACAATACAAATATTCACCTGAATTTTTTTTTTACCCCCCAATACTAGGCTGTATAACTCCAATTGCTAGCAGTAGAAAGGATGTGAAATTTAACTGGCAGCAAGTGCAAAGTTGACTGTTTTTCACTGCAGGGTACAGTGCCACTCTGAAAATTCCATTTACACAGCACAACTACATTACCAGATTTGAACAAGAAATGGCCTGGACTGCCGACTACATGAGATATCCTTTCACTTCAGAAATCAAACCCCACAATTTTTTTCCTCCTGTCTAGGGAAATACAAGTTTTTATACTCTACAAGCATTACAAAAACAGTCACAAAAAAAATATATTGAATGAAAAGCGTGGGGCGGATGAGTGAAAAAAATATGCAGTATGGGATACAAAACGCCAAAATAATTTGGCTATATGAAAAGCAAAGGGAAAGCCTAAATGCATGTGGATCACAAAAGAGCAAGACTAGAAAACAGTTGAGAATTTAATGCATCCTCCCACCCTAAGGTGAGATGGGTCAGAGCAGTGATGAAACCTGAGAGCTCCCTGTAAGAAGCTGAGTAATTCTGTGTGTAAAGATAGCTGTTAATGCAGAAAGAAGTACTAGAAGGAAACAAAAGATGAAGGCGACATGAGCACTACAGTAAGATTTACTCAGTACCAACCCCACAAGACAAAACAAGAAATGCTACCATGAGAAAAACTAAAACAAAAGGAAACACTTCAAAGACAGCAACATGTTAAAAAATAATATTTTCTAAGAGTTGGAAAGAACTAATTCAGAGAGATCTGAAAGTGGTGTATCACAGGAAGTACTAAAAGATGCTGGTAGCTTAGTTGGCTCCTATAGCTAGGTGTCTTTCCTCTTCCAGTTCTAAAAACGTACGATTGTCCAACCACCAGCCATCGTCAGTTTGGAAGTTCAAGGTTCTTTGCTGGGCTAACAAGACTTATACAACATATTCTATCAGCTGAGCCAAAGAGTTTGGACCTATGAGTCAATAAAGAAACTGTGTTCGATTCTGACAACAGAAGATCAACACAAGTTGTTGCCTTTAGTATCAATGTGAGAACCTTTTTCTTCTGAGAGTAGTATTAGTGCTGAATTAAAGGGGGGGGGGGAACTTTTCTCTTTCCTAAGCTTACCATCAGCTTCTGCTAGCCTAAATGTAAAAATGTACAAAAGAGCTCTGAAAGAAATGCCATTCTAAAAAAAATCGTCATTTGTACTCACATCAGCTCCTCAGTGCTATTTACACAGCAATATTTCAGCATCAAAGCAGAAGCTGAGCTTAAATACTGTAATGTGGGACTAACTACACCAAGCTGCATCCAGAACCTAAAAATCACTTCCCCCATACAGTGTCCCTTGATATTGTTCAAAACAGGACTGTTTAGTGGAACAAAACTCACATGCGACAAAAACAGAACAGTGAAATCTTAAGAACGAGAAGATGTTTCATTTAACCTACATGACAGTTGTACCTTCTGATTAAAAACAACAAAGGGACCTTGTCTAAGGCCAGCAAGCAGACCCCTCATGTTTCTCTCTACGTTGCATCAGCTTCAAGAAGGCCCAAGAACAAAAGCTGCAGGACACGGAGTTCAACAGGCTTTCGTTATTTAGAACAAACTGTGCCCTACACGTAATTAAATATTTTACACACATTTATTCAACCGCACAGATGGTATTTGCTTAGTCTATCTCAGTGCTTTCCAAGGACCTTTGGTAAGTAAGAAAAAACGATTGAGAAGAAAACTGAGCATCATTAATCCAATAATTATTCCAGAATCATGCCAGAAAGTTATATAACTGCCAGTGAAAAATACAGAAGCTTTGTTTTAAACAAACCTCCTCATTAATTATGTACTTGCTCCAGAACATCCCTTACTCCTTCCTCATTACTAGAGCTGCCTGTTTCCCTCATGAAAAACATGTACCTCACAATTTGTAAGCAGTTGGTCTATAAGGTGAAACAAGGATGGAAAAGCAGAAGCAATCACTGGCACATTAGAACAGAAAGAAATAACATCTTCCAGAACTCTGAAAAAATTAATGCTGTAGAACAACTAGAAAACTTCAACATCTCCGTTCCAGATGTGTGGAGGATTACACTGAATACAGTCCACCTAGTTCTCAGAACAACCAGAGCTCCAAACTGCTTGGAGCTGGTGGGAGCTTTTTCTTCTCTGTCAATTGTAATCCTATAATCTCAAAATTGTTCTTCTCTACATGTGCACATTCCTGCTCTACACCCTAACCATTATGAATGAATCAAAGGAAACATAAGCAAACAATATTTCAGACGTGGATAGGAAACTCTTCCTCATGCATATGCTTCCACAAAACCACTGCCAGAGTATTGTGATTTTGAAGATTCGGTACGTAATCCAACACATCACCTTTTGAGCAGAGATCACACAGCACTCTACGGACATCAATTTTAAAAGCTGCCTGAGGAAGCTAGCGTTCAGGCTAATCATAATCATTACAAAACCTACCAGTTTTACAATTAAGACTGTATAAAACCTATCATTAGATTTTACAATTCAAACAACATTGAAAAAGGAAGCAATAAATGCAATATTTAAAAAAGAAAAGCCATTTCCAAATGCAAGGTTATTCCACTGATACGGATATAAATATAAATAAGATTATTCCCATTTTTATAGTTAGATTATGATAATTTAGTTTAACTTCTCTGAATACTAACAAAAAGCATGCCAGCAGAGGAATTTACTCTTACTATTTATACGTTTGTAAAGTCTTTGACATCAGGCTGTTCTGGTTTTCAGATTACTGAAGCACTAACAATACGCTTAATGTTATTAGAATTTCTTGATCATAAATGTGACTTCCTGACTTCCAAGCCAAATGAAACTCAGTATCAGTAAGCCATTGTAGTCAGTATCAGGCCAGTCTCATTAAGATAAAATCTTCTGCTTTTATTGCAGTTGAATCATTTGGTATTTTTATTTCTGTGCTAAGCCTCAAAACGTAGGTTTGATTAGTAGCTAGGAAAAAAATATACACCAAGCCTAACTAGCCTCTGAAATGGAAAAGCAGCTTTTAAAAATATATATTGCATTCAAGGCTGCCAGTAAGGGCAAAACTACCCCACTGGTTTGAAATCTATGATGACTGTCAGTCTGCTGCACCCAGAAGAAAAAGATAACAAATGACAGCTGCAGACACGCACAGCTTCCCTGACATCTGATCACTTACACCACTGTTCTCATGCTGCCAGCATCGTTGCACTAAATCTGTTGTCTGCTTCCCTTAAATGACACCAGGATCAAATTTATGATTTATTTTCCCACAGTCACAAGCACTGAAGACTGTTTTTCACATGCAAATGTCCTGCTCTCATCAAAACTAGCAACTTCCTATTCTTTGAAAACAGAGCCAAAGTCCTGTTCATGCCAAGCAAACAAACAAACAAAAAACCTCAGTATGCTGCATTCACATAAACCTAGTAGACACAGTTATAATACAGCCTAGAATGACTGAGCAGCATGCTAGCATCCAAATGCATTTGCATCTGCAATGTAGTTGAAGTTCTATTAATAGTAATTCATAACTGCTTTACAGCAACAAATGCAGCCCTTCTTGAGAGGCAAGAGCAATGACAGAAACCTAGTCTCCATGTGTAGCTGAAGCTGTCACCGCTTGCTTTGTTAATCAGTGGATCCTTCACCTTACTCTGGTAGCTCTTCAGCAATAACACAGCTGACAGAAGTGGGTAATTTTCTACAGCAACATAATTATTAGCGTTCCAAATACAAGGCCAGTTTCAGCTTGATATCACTACAAGCTCGTCAAATCTGTGGCCATCGGAGACTACTCCAAGGCAGATGTGCTGAATGAAGAACCTCAAAAAAAAGACCAAAAATCTGCAGGCTTATCTCTGCCATGTCATACATCTGCTGTCCTGCAGCTCTTCACTTGGTGAAAACTAAAGCTTCCTCAGTGAGTGTACAGGTAAGAATCACCGATGAAGTCAGTTCAACTCAGATTTGACTTTACAGTTACTTGATAACAACACCATTGCAGCATTTGCAAAGGTCACTTTACAGAATCAAAGTGGCCTTCAGAAGTTGGAACAAACTACAGCAGACAATAATTGTGCTTCACTGTGTTATTCACACAGTCTTCTCCTTAACACCATCGGGGGAACAGATTTTTTTTTTTTTCTCTCAAGAAATCTGACAAAACCAACTGTTTCTAGGAAAGGATGTCTATTTCAGATTCCCAAAACATCACCCAGTACACATGGGTTTATGTAACATTTCAGTTATTCCCCAGCTTTGCCAGTTTCTCCACTCAGCTTTAACTCCTCGGACCAGTTCAGTACACAGCAATGGCAGAGGCCAACCAACAGCTTCAATTTTGAACCACAAGCGGAGTTAGCTGTGCCGCTAGAAGCAGGTTCTGCTTCCAAGTGTCCGCTGCCAGACATTACAACCTCATAGCAAGAAAAGCTAAGTAGGACACACAGTCACGTCATCCACCATCAGTTACAGCCTATGCAATTAGTCAGATGGCAGGACAGCTTGTAATTGCCAGAGTGTAACCGCAGCATGTAAGGGAAGATCCACATCCTATTCAGTCAGCAGCTCCCAACAGGGAGGCGGGCAAACAGGTGGGGATGACACCCACATTGGTTACCACAGCTTATTTTATATTAGCTGCCTTTGATAAATGTGGCTAAAGAAAGCTGTAAGAGAAACAAAGCAGTGTAGCTACCAGGTGACAGGAGTGTGCCATGTCGGAAAGGGAGGAGAGGGCTGAAACGAAGCAGAGGCCAGAGCCTGCATGATCACTCTTCCATTCCTAGTAAATAACTGTACTTGGATTACATGGACTCTTCCACAATGGTCAGTTAACTCTAAACTTGAAACTAATTTCAATTGATTCTCACTTGGTACTTTTAAAAGCTGATACCAATTTGGACATACGAAAAGAATAAACTTATCTTCAGATACATAAACTGCCAGAAAAGAAAAATTCCTTTATTTTGTTTAATACAGTAGAGATCAAAACAAGAAACGTTCACACAACAGTAACAAAATACAACATTCCTCTTTGGGGCAACAGAGCCACTGGCAGCACAGAGAGCCTCCAACATCTAGAGATTCATGCTCAGGCTACCAGAGCCTCAGCGAGCTACAGAGGCAATCGACTAACACTAAGCCAGAGAACTAGGAAATGAGAAGAGGCTTACATACATCTCTCCATGAAAAGCTCCTCAGTCCCCTCTGTCTTAAAAGAACAGGACAGCCCTTACTGCCTACTGCAGAATCATCCAAAGGCCAACATCTCCATCTCCTCCAGCGCTATGTCAGCACGTTGCCAAGGCCTTGTCAAACAGAACACACACTCGCACCTCATTATGTGACCAGACACATACATACACTCTCGTCTGACTGAAAAATCACAACACTCCACACAGCTCGCTGGTCTTTTCCCTTGCCACCACTGGAAGGGTTTGCAGAAAGGGAGCAGAAGCAGAGTACAGGTCAAACAACTGCTCCATGGTGCCCACAGCCACCTGCTGAGAGCTGACTCTGCAGCACTACCGCTCTGCCGAAGGTGGTGGTGACACCCAGTGACACCCAGCCAGCAAGGAACCACGCATCATGTCTAACCAAACAAACTACCCATCTCAACGGACAGAAGTGACAGAAGTCAGTAAAAGTTCACTCTAAAAACTGCTGAACAAAAGCAGCGCCTGCCTACCCAACAGATCTGTTCCCTGTGTGCCCCGAGAGCTGTATCTGCTCACTTTTCTGGCAGAGAGCGTTTTCACAACCTTTTGCTCCCGTTACCATAGCACTGGAAAAAAAAACACAACATTGGCAGAGTGAGAGCGGGATTCCAGCCTCTAACACAGCGAACATGAGTTGTTAGCCAAACTCTAGATTTCTCTTCTGCAGCCCTTGAGGAACTAGCGAGCAACTGATAAACACAAGTCATCTCCTCAAGGGAGAAGCCCCAGCCTAATTCTCAAGGGTAGATTCCTGGAAGTAAACATTTTTATAAAGTTCTACAGTTTTATTCCTGTTTGTAGGAGTTGTAAATGTGCAAAAATAAATAAATACATAAAAATTGCAGGAGAGTTTTCATTTTAACTGGATTCAAACTGTTCTATGCTTCTACAATTTAAGAACCTCAGAAAATAAGCAGGGGGAAAAAAAGAAAAAAAAAAACACATTTTTGCAAGCACTAACTAGTAGTTATTCTCTTTTTTTCCTCAATTTAACCAGCAATTTTGGTCCATTTACTTCAAAATTAGAAGTAAACCTTCTTTCAGTTACTACATGGCTCCAGAACAGCAAGCAAAGACACTATATTCAACTTGTAGCATATAACTTAACACCACAGCATCAAGTTTTCTGTAATTATTTCCACCGAGACCTGTATTTTACACACAGGTTTTCCTAAGCACGACCTACTTTCACACTAATTACAGTGCTTCTTGCCCAGAAAGAGAGTGTTTTATGCCAGCAGTAACTCCGTCTTTTAAAGCAGTATGAGGACCTTTTACATGCATCAAACAATGAGCATTTAATCTCCCATATTAACAATAGCAAATTAATATTTGCAATGCAGTCATTTCCACACAATTTAAAAAACTAGCTCTATCTGCAAATCAGACTCATTATAAGAATTAACAAGTACCACACTGAGGAATAAAAAAAAAACAATATGCTTGGTAAACAAATCCAACTTGGGCAGCTTTTCTCTACACACAGTCATTTTTACATTCCCCAGACCAAAAAACACAATGATTCTCTTTCAGGTCACAAAGCCATTCCAGAATTTCTCTCCAGCAATATGGAGAATTTCTTCTCTGCTAAAGAAAAGTCAGATCTTGAAAGTCATCAGTCTACCAGCAGCAAGGGTCTTCCTCCTCTGCTACAACGGGCCATGGTTCAGAACATCAGGACAGGATGAGCCTGAAGAGATTAAGCTTTCCTGAAAATTCACTCAGAACAACACCAAGGATTTCACAGAGCAAACGCTTAGTAAGACTGCTGTCAATTTACTAGTAGTTATTCAGTGTTAATGAAATTCAGAAATCCCTGACCCCCACACACCTCTTTTTACATTTTTGAGTGTACAAAACACTTCAGACTGGTTTGAAGATGAAATGAATTAAGCCAAATTTACGAAAATCTCACCATTTCTATAAAAGAAAATAAAAATCAAGTTCATACACGATCGCCCTTCAGACAAAAAGATTACTTAGAAGGGACAACTCTTTCCCATCTGTGCTAGGCTACAGAAAATTAGCAGTGAAACTCTCATGTCACCTGTGACACAATCCAGAGATAGCCACCAGACCGCGGAGGGACTGGCTCAGCTGGAACTGTGCTGCTCGTCACATTCCGAAGCACAGCACCCACCTGTTCCAAATATGAAGACATGCAAATTCTACCAGAATTAGTTTATTTTCAAGAAGCTTACTGAAGAGCAAGAAGCACATCAACACTCAACTTAGTTGCTACCATGCTAATTCTACTATGCCAATTTTGAAAAACAAAAGATAAAACATTTCAGTGAGACATTCTGAGTACAGCAGCGAATGACACATCAGAGTTGACTAAGTGTAGTGGAAGGGACGAAATCTACATTTTTCAAGTCTTTTGTGCATCTTAACAGTTTAGCAAAACCTATTAGTTCCACAGAAAGCATTCAGTCCCCGTCCTGTCCAACCACTCCACAGTTGCTTACTTTTCTTAATCAAGACTCTTTATTTTGACTGAACTATTGTTTGAGTGCCTCCGCTAAGCGGCTCACTGGTCTTGTTAATTCTGCACGTTTTAAGCATTTTCAGTAATTATTAAAGCTGCAGGAAAGATGCTGATGTGTTTTCTGAATGAAACATAATTGTATAAAACCACACAGCTAAAGCTGATCTCTATGGAAAGAAAAAGGAGAAAGTTAGACAAAGGAAAGAATAACTGACCTCTAGCTAGTGCTTTTCATGAGAATATGCTGTTGGAAGCGTGTGCTTTTATTGGCAAAGGTTTGCTACTCCATTGCTTATAGACAAATACCTCTCTCTGGAGGCTGTTATTTGTACCTAAATGATAGCGATTGATGATAGTCTTTCTGTGTTGCAAGACGCACACAGTACTTCCAGGGTAGAAGTTCAACTCTGTATTCAAAGGTCAACAGCAGCAACATCAAAAAAGTGCTCAAGAAAACCACGGCACTGGCATTAACTGATAGCCAAACAGAAATGAACACCTCAGTGGAAGTTCTATGAATTCCACATGGCTGATTTTACTCATATCCCAAAGAGAGTGGACCATGTACCAAACACCAAGAGCACATGATGATAACAAAGAGAATCCATCTAACTCCATGAGAATTGCGTGGTAAGACCCCTTGAAAAACACAACTTCAACGATATCCCAGACAACATCCCTGTAGAGGCAGCAGTCATGAAACACAGCTCTATCAACATAACCTTACAAAGAAGCAGGCAATCACGTTATTTGGGAGTAGCACAAGGTTTTGAAGCTCTGAAGTTCCACCAAGTCACATAAAGTTGGTTAGCACCAGAGCTGAAAGGGTACTTCAGAAAGCAGAGAGGAACGAACAGACCAGGCACCTGAGCACTCACAGCATGAAGCACCTGCACTGCTTAAAGATTAGCACCTGACCAGCTCTGCACATGCACGGAGCATGTTCCAGATCACCATTTCCACTAGAGAACACCTGTTACCACTAGAGCACTTGCAGGACCATTTTATTTCCCCAAAAGATACAATTTTTTTTTTCTTTTCCTTGTCTAATGAAAGGACAGGCTTCTTTTTAGAATCGTTCAGATACTGATTTCTGCACACACCAGTTCTGCTCAAGACCTGTATAAATACCCCTTAGTCACTCCCATATCAACAAGGATACATTTTTCAAAGCTATGGAACACCATTTTTTTTCTTCCTCCAATCAATATTTATACAGCAGAAAGAATTCATATCGGATAGATGAGACACCATCTGTCACACGCATCTTGGCAGAAGCTAAAAATGTACAGCTATTTTTCCCCTATGACAGCCACATCCATAGTCCAACAAAACTTAAGCTCAGAACTTCCATGAAATAAGTCAATCCATTATTATCTTCATCTAACAAAATTCCTAGTAATGAATTCTTTCAGATGCAGTAGTCTCAACAGTCGATAAATATTTACATTCAATTTTCAAAGAAAAGCCTCAAATAAAGCAAAACAATTCCTTCCTGCTATATGATCTAAATCAGGTCACAAATATTTCAGTAAAAGAACAACATTAATCTCGCAGATAAGAAATATTATCTTTTTACCCTTGTAGGCCAAATTTCATCACATCCAACCACAGCAGCAACACTAGATACTGCTCGTATGCATTCTGGTAACTCTCACAATAGCAAGAGCTCTCAGCCATAAGCACATTGCTCAGGACCATGTGCAGTCCTGAAGCCAGCCGGCTTGCCCTGCACCCACGGCACACCTGCAGTCCACAAGCATATATCCCTACTTTTTTCCTCACAGCCGAGAGTCAAAGGAGAGGTCTCTGACTTGTGAACTAGACAAAACAATTCAGTATGGCAAACCAATCTGAGGACCACAATCAGGTTTAGATATTTGTAATAACGCCATGCAAGAGATTCCATAGCTTTGGTAGAGCTAAGGAAAACATACAGAATATTTAATTTTTAAGCAGTTCACAATAGTCCTATTAACTCACCCCATCAAGTTTCTTAGCGGTTGTAGAAGTGCCCTCAAGTTGGAGATAGCTTAAAGTACCTGCTACCACCACCACACAACTGTAACAGAGATTCACAGCCTACAGATAACTTTCTACCTTCTATTATCCAGACTTGTTTATTTACACAGATGCACATCGGATAAAAGCAGATTACACTGGACAGCGCAAAACACTTCATATAATGGGCATAAAACTCCATCACGGACAAATTCAGAACAAATGCAATGCAAAAACATACAAAGCCAAAAGATAATACTGCTTATATTCTTATCATTTATTTAAATGTCTAGCCTTTTTTTAGAATCCCTTTAAACACCGGGCCTTAACCCACAGCAGTAATTCCACCGATTACGTTGAGTAGCATTACCTATCAAGCTAAACTGAGTATCCCTGTACTTTACTCAAAAAAAGTAGAAAACTAGTGTACATCAATCATACTCTTCACATCATTACTTGCATCTTACTACACCCATATTCTTTAATTTAATAGCTGTCAAAAGTCACTGCCCTGTTTTCCAGGTTCTACTCACACAGGTATTTTTCAGTATCTCTGATGTGTATCATGCAGCTCAGCCTCCCAGTTACCAGCGTGGGGTATAAGAGGCTGCGATTTGTTTTCACTAGTTCTCCTTTAAGATATAATATAAACAGTGACAGTGACTGTAAACTTTCCATAATGGCATGGTACCTTCAGGAATCTGTTATGTAACAGATTTTTTGGCCAAGTACTTTGTGCTTGTCATCCCCCTCCCCCCATCCTCCAGACAGACGCATGTACATTAACGGATTGAAGATAGCTGTGTAATTTGGGATATTTACCATACTTGCATTCCCCACAAAACGCAGCAGGCCTGTTATTTTTTTCACTTAGGCAAAGAACAAACTTTTGCAATCTGCAGCAAACACCGTGCCTCTCATATAAACACATAAACAAGCTCCACTTCTCATGCTAACATACAAACTTAACACGTAGTTAAAGAATCAGCACAAGTCACAATTTTGCAATTTCCAATCTCTCAAACTTACAGCACTAAAAGGACACCCTCCAAAAGCATTTTGAGAATTGGCACTGTACACTCAGTAAACACAAAGTATTTTAAAATTAAGTCAAATCAAAACCAATTGGTGTGCCTTGAATTAATAGTAGACTAGAATTAATAGCTCACTAGTAAATGGCCTTGCATACTCTGTGAAACAGACTAGATTTTTCTCTTCGGAAAGAGACTCAAAAACACTAATTCAGCCCTGCATATGTGTCCCTGTCTGCTGAGAAGAGCAGTACCAAGAACAGCCTGAGATGGTTCTGTTCGGGTTCACACAGCCCGTACAGGAAGACGAGCACTCATCCTGCTCTCAACAGTCACACCTTACCTAAAGGCCATTCGTCGCGATGTTTAACAGGTGTCAGCCCCTACTGCTCTTGGTTTTCACTAGGGGAAAACAAAGAAACAATTGACATTTTCACTGCTAGCCACCAAGCCTGGAGAACAGCATTGCTGCTGCGCAGCAGGCTGAAATAACCAAGTCTGACACTTGGTACGTGGAAGAACTTCCCTTTTACCTTAGCAGTCAATCTAACAGCTCGCTGCCACCCGCAGGGATGGTCCCACTCCTTTCCTACCGCACTCCCCGCTCCTCCTTGGCCTCACACGGTCACTTACTAAGGAACCACGTTCTCCTTGTCCTAGCTAGCTTTCTGCTCCTTCATCCAACTGCACTGGCTCACCAGTGGCCAGGTAAGGACCAGACCTAGCACTAGGACATCGATAGAAGATGCCAGATGAGCTCAGGGACCTTGTCCCTAGACAGCAGCACAGTCTCATACGTGCAGCTTTTGGGAGGTGCTGCTTTAATTCCTAACAACCCTATGATACGAAGGTTTCCAGCTGGGCAGCAGGAAGAATTCAAGCATCGCACAGCTTTAAAGGCAAGTCTTCAAATCTACAAAAGACAGCATTTTTCAGGCTGGTCCAACACGCAACCCATTCAATCTCAACACTTCAAAATCGGACAAGCCTAGGACAGGCCTTCATCAATCTCAGTCTGAGTGCCTCTTAGTACTCCTGCCTCCAGTACAAAATTTACAGCCAGACCCAGCTGGCAATGCACTGGACCACGAGAAAATTGGTATCTACCCTCCACTGCTGGAAAGACCGGGGCAGTCTGCCTGAAACCCTCAGCCCCATCAGCCAAACTTGGGATTCAGCACTGACAAGTAACTAAACGCATTTTCCAAACTTTGCTCTCATAAGTCATTCCAAAGCAAAATTTACTTAATTCCAAGTAGCTGTGATTGAAAGATTTCCTTCAACTCTGAAATCAAAATTGAAACCACTTTCTTCTGCACAGAACACAGTGAACCTATTTACACTAACACACACATCAAAAAAAGGCACAAATTTTTGCAAGGTTTATCCTAATACTTCACCAAAAAGATTGACCAAAAAGGGTAACAGAAAATAATATCTAATAATGTAATATCTCATTAAGTTTACCTCCCAATAAATTGCCTAAAATTTTCTTCCTATAACACACCAAAAAATCAGGATCATCAGCTTGTTTATCACTTTTTTCCAACAGAATTCGTAATGTGACAGATGGTATACAGATATAAAAGAACAGTAGTTCACAATACAGGAAACAGTTCTTCTGAAGCTTATGTATTTATGTAAATACCAGTCTGAAAATTGAAAAGAACAAACTTAAAGCATTTTTATAATCATGGCATACAGATTGAAATAAGCATCTTCGAATTAAACCATCTCAGGCTTCCCTAAAACCTGCTGAAATAGCAATTTAATAGCCATGGTCTGATCCTAAAAATCAACTTCAGTAAACTAGCAGCCAGCTCACAAATAGACCAAAAAAAAAAAAAAAAAAAAAAAAAAAAANTTATTCCCAAGAATTTCCAGTGAAATTCATAAAAATTCAAGTAATAAATTCATAACTAAGTTACATATTACCCTAACACAAAATATTCACAACTACCTATAACACTTTCTAAACCTCAGAAAAACATATATGCTTAATTTATGAGTCCAGCACAAAACTAGCTTTGCCTATGTGTATAACCAAGACATACAGGCTGACAGAACCCCAAACCTAGTAACGTTTGTCCCTCACCCTGCAACGCATTGAACATAGATCTACTTCACAATGGTAACAGCAAGCAAAGAGTAATAAAACAAGGACTCGTATTTCAAACTGAAAGATCATTAAGAATAGATATTACAATGACATCTACTGGGAAATAAGCACAAGAAAAGTGAATATCATGTGCAGAATCCACAGTTCAGAGCATATCACTACGAATTTGACAGAACTTGTCAGTTGTACCTGGGAGCCAGAAAACTAAAATGTCTTACTGAAACGGACAATTTGCAAGAGCATATTAGTTTATTCACCTTATGAAAAAAATTGCCCACCTAACCTGTGAGAACCCTTAACAAGGAAATGCACCTAGATTCAGCTTGCTGTCGTTACACGCTCCATTGCCTGATGTGCAGTTCTGCATTACAAAGCCTAAGTCGCCTAAGAACTAAAATTCCAGATGAGAGTATCCAACAAAATTTACATAACTTTGTTTACTAAGCTAGATATTAATTTCAGGTGCACAGTTAAGGGCAAAAAAACAGCATTTGAAACAAAATCCAGTAAAATGGGCTAGCAGGGTCTGGCATGTAGACTCCACTGAAAATTTGTTGCAAAGCATGGCAGTTAGAACTAACCTGTTTTCTTCTCCAATAAAATAATCTGCTGAACATAAGAGAGTAAGGAATTCATTTGTTCACATGCTGAGTGGGGAAGGTCTCGTGTTACATGGTGCACCACGGTGGTGTGCCATTTCCTGCCCCAAAACCTATAGCACTAAGCCACAAGGATTAATGGTGCAAACACCAGGAACACAAAAGCAAGAGAAAGCGAATTTTAGTGAGCCTATTAACTGCAAGATGCAGAAGCTTCCTACTCTCAACCGCAATTCTTGTTCAATCTTTTTCAGTAACTACAATCAGAAACTAAACTACAGGAGTGAACTACAAGAACACCCCTTGTAACTAGCAGCATTACAAGACTCACTTTCTAATGGCAACGTGCGTATTTACAAATTTTATTTTCACATATATACACACTGTACTTACTGCACTTACTCCCGCTGCCACTGATAAAATGGCTCATGCTGTTACCACATCCACTCAATAACGAATCAATCCTACTCTTCCTGAACCCCCGTTTGAACCTATGACACTTAAATGAATTAAATTTGCTTTCCTGGCAAATCGCAGCACAGTTAATACAAGAGGAAATGGAGTGGTCAAGTGATAAGTACTCCACCAACATTACCAGCTACTCTGCCTCCCATACAGGAGAACACTCAGGATGGTCCCATACCTCGATTACTCCCACAAAACTCGCCGACCTAACAACAAGCTCTCCGTAATCTTGAGCAGAGATGTGCAACCTTTCAGTATCGTTGCAACCCAGGAAGGCACATATTGTGCTGAACTACTACCTCGGAATTTTATTTCAGCAAATTCAAATCAAAAATACATAAGTAATGCTTTTTTTGTGCTTGTTAGCATTTTTAGCTCGGTTGTCTTTTATTAAGGTGATACATATCTTTGGTAAAGAGAACCGAGGCCTCTCCCAAACTTCTGTAAGTGTATAAGGAATTGGCCATTTATAAGTAAGTTTATAAGGCAGAAACTTCATACTGTATGGCTGAAGCCATAACCACTAAGTCACTGTTTGTAAAGGACACCACTTCTGAAAATTAAAACTTTTATGCTAATGGATTTTTGTTCTCTTGTTCACCCTACTGGAAGATGCTGCCAAAGGCACAGTGACTTAGTTTTGCCTAAAAGAACAAAAGGTAAAATTAACAGGCACATGGAAAACAATGATGAAACTGATCAACCTCTGGACTGTCGTAAAATTACTGAGAAACGCGTAGTTAACTCTCACCACGATGGTTATTTAAGTAAAGCTATCTGCAGGGTCTGGAAGCAGGTACTTCTGATATTAAGAAGGATGGAACACTTTTGAATGGGAATGAAAATCCCCTTCCCATCCTTCCCCTTACAAATACCCGAAGTGTATGTGTATGACCCCATCCAATCACAGCAACCTGAAGACAATGGAGTGAGGAGAATCAGCAGTTCACTCTTCCCCTCCAGGCTCCAGAGATGACAAGCACAGCATAGCAGCCTTGAAAGACTGAGACACTGTGCCTGTCTGAAGGATCTGGAGAGCACAGCACACAGAAACCCCCTGCTCCCCCTGAAAGCTGGACAGGACGCAGGGGCTTGGCTCTCACCCAGCAGCATGCTGGCTTTGCTGTGGGGACCTCCCCCACCCTGAACCTGCTCCTGCTGGACACTTGCTGCCTGAAAAGCCACCCGGACATCTTCTCTGACTCTTTCAAAACTGCGAGACAACAGACACAAGCACTCAGTTACTCATGTGCTGCATGAAATGAAAATCTGATTTATTTATTTATTTATTTTTACAAATGACGATCATCGGAAACACGTTTTTTATAATATTATTATCAAATAAGCAAATTTTAGAGAAAAACTGCGTTGTAGTTTAGACTGAGAACTTGTAACAGAGTACACAAAGGTTTGAACAGACAGAACAAAACGTAACCTACGACTGACACTGTGTCAAATCCTACAAAAACACCTTCCCAAATAAAAAGGCTATTTCCCACTTTTCTGTAAGAAGTATAACATAGCAGTAACTCTGTGATTTCCAGAGTAATTAAAAGAGTAGGACCCGTCTGGTAAGAAACGTTATTTGATTTCTGTAGTAACAGAAGCAGATTTAAGTGTGCAATTCGTGCACTTACGATTAAAATTCTTTAAAAAATATATTACTATATATTCTTGTATAAAGTAAAATCATAATAATAGAAAAGGTATTAAACTATTTGTTGTACTGTGCAGGTGAAAATTCTTAACTGTTTCTTCTTTCAATTTATTTTCCTATTTATTAAAGTAGTGCTCCTTGAAAAATACATCACCTCTAGATATTTGAGTGGCTGGAGAGCTGGAAGACTGACTTTTGTGGTGGAAAAATTTATAAAGGAGCAATCATTGCTGAAGAACAATGATTTTTTTTTTTTTTGTCCCAATAGTAGCTGTCCATCTTTCATTGCTGCAATTCCATTTACTACATATTTGCTGTATTTCCTAGTTACTTATCACAAAATTTTAAGATGATGTGCTCTGATATACTGCCATGCCACGGCCTTAAGAGAAGGGTAACAATTCATTTAATATCTCCCATTGCTAAAGTAACTGAGTTCACTACGTATCAATCAAAATTTGGAAATCAAAAGCTACCAAAATTTAAAGAACATATTTCATTTCACAAGCAAAAATCAAATGAGTTGCAACCACCACAAGGCTATGACTACAACCTGGCAATTCCAGCATGTAGGAGGTTACCTGCCTGACTATTCTGAAGCTGCTATGTTGCTGCTAATGGAGGCACAGAGGAAAAAACATGCTCACCTCAGCGCTGAGCTTCAAATTCTCTATTAAGCTGACCAATGCCTCTGCTGACTTTTGCAACAATTTCTGTACCTGACAATAAAATAACCTCAAAGAACCAACCGACAAAAAAAAAAAAAAAAAAAAAAAAAAAAAAAAAAAAAAAAAAAAAAAAAAAAAGAGTCAGGTGCCTACTGACAAATACAGGCCAATGTAGCACCTTCAATGCCGCGATCACTGTGCTGCCTATCATCGTGCAGATCAAACTCAGATCTCAGCTGCGTACTGAGCCCCTGCTAGGAGATCTCAAGAATATCCACGATAAAACCTTCTGTAAACGATGAAACATTCAAGGACTACAGTAGAATTAGTCCATCTCCTGGAAGATTTTCTGGCTTTCTGGAAGCTTACTCTCCCACATGTTTCTGAGCAATCAGAAGCACATCTTCACCATAAAACCCAAGCCTTTTTTAAAATATAATTTGGACTTAATTGGGTGTACTGGATTTTGGAAATATTATTATTGAAAGCAAAATCCCCAATGCTGTTAGCTATATCCATTTACCTATTCTTACTCTGGCAGAGGAAAAAAAAAAAACAAACAGCTTTGGGTATGGATCCTAGTCAAGAGTTTACGTAGTTTTGGCACCATGAATGTAGGGCAAGTTCCTGGCAGGTTTGTTACAAGGACACTCACATCACTAAATCCAGAACCCCCTCCAGTTGTACCTCCTCTACAACAATCCCACCCAGCAGTCTCTCTGCCAATTCCAAAGGCCAGAGCCCATCACCTGGCCCAGGTCCTCCACTCCCCACCTCTTTAAAATCGGTACTTCTCCAAACTGTGACCCCATACTGCACTTCACAGTCAGCACTCACAACACAATTTCTGTCTTCCATTCCCACCTCCCTCTTAAAGCTCTCTGTCGTCACGACGCTTGGATAAATTGCCAGCAACCGGGGTACTGCTGCTCGGTGGCCAGAAACCTGCCTGGCCGACCAACAGCGTCTCATTCCCTGCCTTTGCTCCCCATCTGTCTGCACCCAGCTCCCGTGATCTCAGGCTGTCCTTACAGACTGGGGCAGACTCTCTTTTTGCTATTTACATGAAACACCATGGAGGCCTCCTCTGTAGTTTTTACTGAAACAATAAAAGCGGAATTGTTTGATACGGATATTATAATCCTTGGTTTACAAGAAGAAAACAAAAAAAGGTCACAGAAAGTACAAAACAACAAGCTAAATCCACCTCTTCCTAGCCAGTTCTGCCTTCTGGGACTCCTCTTCGAGAAAAAATAAATTTCCCTGTTTTTAAAAAAGCGTATGTTTAAATACATGTCTGTCAATTTATGACTATAAGAAAATCTGTCACTGTATTTTCTTTAAAGAAAGTAAGTCACACTAATTCAACATATGAAATGTTATTAATTATATAACAAAGTGCATCTGTATGACTTCACTGTAGTTGCCATGTTTGGTAAATGACCCAAAATACACAAAGTCTTCTCAATAAGAGATGGTTGGTCCTTCAACAACTCAAGGGAGACTGTTGGAGCTTCTTTACAAGGACATCGCCGTTACTCTGTGACCGCCCCGCTATCCTCTCACACTTTATCACACCCATAACCCAGCCCCAGATCTCACCCCCACCTGCCCTCTGAGGAAACACAGGCACTCTCCTCTCAGAGGACTGAAAGCAAGAATAAAATCGGGAGCCTTTGCGCTTCTCTCAGCATTGACACTACAGCTCCACATCTCCCTTCTCTCTTCCACACACTGTGGAATGGTCCCCAGCTAACAGTTGTTTTATTTTGCTTTTTTGATCTGTTTTGGGGGAACTCTTTGAGTGTACAATTGCTACCCAAGCAAGCTGACTATATTTTATTTCCTTTCCTACTAAAAAGAGAACAAAAGGGAAAAAAAAAAACAGCCCTAACGCCAACCCGGCTTCTCAGCGGTCACCGCAGGCACCAGGCGCTGCGGTACCAACTTAGGCTCGCCCCCTTCCTCCCCAGTCCTGTATCTCCTGCCCGCACCTCGCTGCTGCCCAGCCGGCGGAACGCTGCAGCCCTGCTCGGGCACGGACACGTAGCGACGGGCAGGCAAACCCCAGCTAAAACGTATGTGGTTGTGCTGTAACTAACGAGCGCAAACACTGAGTTTAAAGGAGTCGGGTATCTCCTCGGTTCATCGCGTCGTCTCGCTGTCACCAAAGGAGAGCAGATGGTGGGAAGGGGGTGAAAAGAAGCGGCAGAGCCGCAATGGCAAATAAACGTCCACCACCCGAAGCGGAAGGCATTCCATTCAGGAGTCGACCAAACACTCCAACGCCGTGTCACGGCGGGGCGCTTAATTCGGGAGGAGAGCCGGCTCCCCCGCTCCCCGCGCTGCC
>VXAV01004104.1:62217-76627 GCA_013399715.1 Alectura lathami
GGAGCGGGGTCGGCGGGCGGTGAGGGGGGCTCAGGGCCGGCCCCGCAGGGAGACGCGATGGAGGCAGCGGTGCGCCCTTGTTGTTTTGTTTTGTTTTGTTTTCTCTTTAAACGAGTGTCTGTAGGCAGGAGCCGGAGGTTCCCCTCAGCACAGGGCGAGCGGAACGCTGCTCTCCGCGCGTGTGGGAAGCCGCTGCGGTGCGGGGCGAGAGGCAGGGCCAAGGCTCGGCCGCCCAGCAGCCGGCTTGTCAGCTCACGGGGGAAAAGCGTGTAACGGGAGCTCGGCACCACCGAAGCCAGGAGCTCTGCTTGGCCGCTCCTGGCTCTAACACCGGCTTCCTCTATGCGATCTCTAAAATTGGGGTGGAAATGCCCACCCCTAGAGGAACGGGGGAGGCTCCAGTTCCCCGCTGAAGTCCTTCACGTGAATCCAGAAGCCTTTCCCCCAGGAGAAGTTAAAAATAAAAGATAAAAACGCCACTCAGCAGAAGTTTCCCAGCTTTCTCAAAGGGAGCTCGTTTCCTTCCTGGAAATGAGTTACTGCTGTGACAACACACATCATGGTGCCGAGGCTCCCCCGAGGTGCTGCCTCTGTGACCCCCTCCCCTTACACATCCTGGTGTTGTCCCTGCCTTCACCTTACAAACACGGTGGTGGTAGGCAGCAGCCAGCGCAGATGCAGGCTGCAGTACCGGTACTACAGAACCTTGAAAGCTGCTGCCCCAGAGGCACCCAGCTAGGTACCCTGTCCTCCAGGTGATCACAAACAGATCCCCAACACTTGGTGGGGTCAGCCAACATATGCAGTCTTTGAGCTAGCTCTTCTAGGTCTCTTCCCCCTTAGGAATGAGATCAAGTTCCGTGCCCTGAGGGATGTCGGACTGGAGACATCTTCCTCAGCTTGCTTCCTTCTTCCCATATGAAGGATGAGTCAGGCACCGTGTTCATTATGCTGCTTTGGAAAGCCTCGTGTGCAAAGCGTTTTCCTCCCATTTTTATATGCGGGTTAGAATTTATGTTCAACGACTCGATTATGTCTTTTAATTTTTGCGCCTCGCTCCTGGTGACCCCTGACCCCAGTGTCTATAAACTATGAGTTACACACCCAAAATACCGTTTTTGCTGTAATTAAGGAATAAATCCTAGGTGTCTGTCTCTCTGCTCATCGGTAACATACCTTTTGAGGGGTGATCTGAGCCTTTACCGCAAGGCCTCCTCCAGGACGAAAAGCCAATGAACATCAACCTGCAAACTAATGCTACGTAGCATGCGGCTCATGACTCCAAAAATTGGCCATCATCAGGCCTCCAGCTGATGAATAACACCTTCACCCACTGATAACAGGCCCCATCTCCCTCCTCCACAGTAGGTTCAGCATGACATCTGCTGCTGCAGTTCCAGTGGTTGCTCACTCCCACACTCCCAGACTCTTTGCATTTGTGCCAGGCTGGAGGCAGGCTGAGGCTTTCCTTCTCTCCCTTCATTTACTTCTCAGGTGTCAAATCAAGCTGTCATTTGGCACCTCCCCAATCCACCTGCACGATCTTTCTCTTGGCAAAACAAGAAAGTTGACAAGGTGTACAAAGTAAGGCTCTCCAAAGATGCTGTTCAGAGTTTCAACTTCAGTTGGTCACACCAGACTGTGGAGAGGGGGAACCGTTAATTGTGCCATCTCTCTGTGCTTCTGGGTGTCATCAGGGCCTGGCTTTCAGTGGAAACCTGTGAGGGCCCATCTGTTCTCAGCTCTGCACTCAGCATCAACAAAACCTACACAGAGCTCCCACCCGGGGCTCAGGCACCTCTTGACCTCTCAGTGGCCCTGCCAGTGATTTTCAGGGTATGAGAAAAAGCCTTATCTGAAACACAGCTGTGTGCACAGCTGTTCACCAGAGTAGCTGGACTAACCTGTCTGCATGATTAGGTGCTTGTTATCACAGCATGTTTACATTTTAATAGGGTACTCTTTTGTGGACTTAAATTTAAATATGAAGAGTCCTCCTGTCAGAATAATGGTTATCCTATAGTTCTCTGTACGCATACAGAAAATGATTAGAAGTAGCGTTTAAATTAGATCAACTGAATCCAACTACCACTTCCCTGAATTTCCATAAATGACTTCCCATCTGTCAAGTGATATGCTAAACTAGTTTTAAGTTTTTATACTCTCTGAGCTCTAATTACAGTATTACACACTTCAATTTTTCCAACTTTTAAAAATTTTTTTATGCAATATTTTCCCTTGGTACAATAGCTTCAAGACAGGGAAGCAAATATACCTTCCACCTAAACACACTGGGAAAACACGTCACTAGAAAACAGAAAGGTAAGCACCCAGCAAGAGATGAAACCCGGAGTTCCCCCCCCCACACACTAGTTTTTACCTCTGCCAGTCACCCAAGGGAGTCCCCGCACACAAAAACTTGCCCAGACAAGCAAATCGTTTGGTCATGTGCAATCCCACAGCTGGGCACTTTGTGTGTCCTACATACCGCAGTCTGAATTACCAATTCTTAATTAGAGAAAAGTAATAATGGGGTAGCTTGAAGGCCGCTATTTTTGGCACCACAGGAAGACAACACAATCGAAAAGCTCTTCTATTCTATTTGCTATATGGAAAATGGAAAGGCACAATCCCTAATCCCATTTAGGCAGATGACCAGGTCAGATCTCTGGCAGATCATGCTGCAGGTTTTCTGTTCCTTTGTGTAAATAGCTCTGTTCTAGTTTATGAGGTTCCTGTTTCTGAGCATTTTTTCCCTAACAAAAAACCAAATTCGATATTTTGTAAACAGCAGAAACAAAAGCCTCAAATCCCTGTGCTGCTGCATCACATGGAGCCAAGAAGATTTGCAGCTGGACAAAGGGCAAAGGAATCTGACACCAAACAGATGGTCATGTGTACTGACCATATAAATAGGCCAATACCCTTCAGCTGGCAGGTAACACTGCAGGGGTGGGGGAAGGGGGGAAAACTGGGGGGAAGGAAGAAAATCTGTAGCTGAAGTAGGTACCTTTGCTCCCTCAACAAAGACACAGTTGTGCGATCCTGCTCATTTTAGACAGCATCTGGATCTGCCCCTGGCTGGCTGGCAGATCTTTGCTAGTCTCCTATTGCAAAGCACCTGAAGAGAACAGCAGCACGTTTAACTCTGCAGACTGTGCCACCTCAGGGGCGGCCTGGTACAGAAAGTGGCTCATACACATCCAGTGCCTGCAACACATGGCAGCAGGATCCCGCGGCATCTTAAACACTCAGCCTCCAGCACTTGCTGAAAAACAGAGTGAAGAACCCACACAGCGTGCGGCTGCACATTCTCCTCCTGCTTCCTCAGGCATTCAGCAATTTGCTGGGCAATCAACATTGTAACCACGGATAACCTTTCTGCTTAAGTTAAACTGCTGCTGGGTAAAGTGCATACCATGCAAAGGGCAGAAGAAGTTACCCATGGGGTAGCTTACATCTCATGGAAGCGTTTGCCCTAACATCGCTATTTCAGAAGCACCTCAGACAGAGGCAGTGCATGACTGACATCTGCTACCTCACAGCACCTCCAGACAGGCACAGGACATGTTGCAGACACAGTCTTTCTGTTCTAGGACATGTCTCATTCTAAATATCAAGCTTTTTTCCAGGAATTCGAGTTCTCTCTTGAACGTTATTTGAGCATATCATTGTGTGAGAACGACAGAGCCAGTACAAGGGGTGAAACTCTCCAAGGGAGAACGAGGTCAAACTAAAGAGGAAAATAATGATCTCTTTCTAACATTTCAGACTTTAAAAGAACACAGGCAACAAACGGTCTCAAAGAGAAGCCAGCACAAAGCACAGCTGATGATCAGATTCCCTTCCAAGGTTCAAACAACAAAGCACTCAGAGGGGGAGAGGAGAGAACTGCACTAATTTGTTTGTCTTTCCTGCCAGTATTCCTGCTCAAAGATGCCAACCCAACCGTCAGCCCCTTTCCATCCTGTCCTGACCCTTGTGGCATCCCCCAGGTTAAGTCAGACATGACTGCTGAGGAGACAGACCCTAAAGGGTCGATTATGGAGTTGATGTTCCACTGCAGTGTATGGGAAAAATCCTCCTCTCTCGACTATTGTTTCAGGCTCACTACAGACTCGATCAGATGTTACTGGCATACTTATGCTCTCCTCACATTTGCAAGTTTCCTCTGCAGCTACAACAGTTAGGAACATTCTCTGAGGTTCTGGTTTCTTCCTGTTTTTAATTAAAGTTCAGATTCTTAGGTACTCCCATAACTCCAGGAACTTTGCCCCTGGAGCTTTTTTGATCCTGTCCTGTTTGTAATCATGCTTTAACCACATAAACCACTTTAAAAAGTTTTTGGGGTTTTCTGTATTCATCGAAGCCAACAAACAACTGTGTGTTGTTTCTGAAATCAGAATTCCCTTGCATAACTCCCTTGCACGGGAAGGATAATAAAGCACGTCTGTGAAGTCATCTTTCCTGTTTCCATCACACATCTGGTCAAGCAATCCCCTTTCACTAGCCTGTGAAGGGAGCTCCTCTGCACAGCTTCTGTTTGCCATCGGTCTGCACCTCCATCTTTCTCCTCTCCGTCCTCCCTGCTGGCCAGCACCAGGGAGCATTTCAGCCCTTTCTGAACACGCAGGTGTTTTGGACAGTATGGTAACAGCACACACCTCAGTGGTGCAGTACTGACTAACGGGAGATGGAGACTTACGGCTCCCCACCAGCTTCCCCCAACTCAACCTGAAACGGGTTCGACAGAGCATTTATGTGCAGAAGGCAGCCAGGCCTCTCTGCGTTGTCTTCTCTGAGAGAGAGCTTAAAGGACTCATTTATTTCAGATTCAAAGACATCTCTGAGTCACATGAGCGAGCCTTCAGCAGTAAAGAGCCTAAGCTGCCCCCTTCCTGTTACGCACTAGTCCAAGTCACAGCCTCAGCACCCTGATTTTCTCCCTCTGAACAAATGTGACTGACAATTCCCAGGGCAATGAAGAACATGGTTGTGATGCATGGATGGGGCCAAGCAAGAGGCCAGTATCGTTAAGTGGCTCTTTTTGTCTGATTTGAAGGTGCAGACACCAAAGGGCCAGGACTTATGACAGGGGCAGGCTTCATGCTGACCTGGTGTAAGGCGTGAGCGTGAATGGGTTGCTCTGTACACACAACGGTGTCGCTGCCAGCTCGCCTTACCCAGCTCACTCTGTACTGTGTGCCACACACTCACACTCTCTCTCAAAGGGCCAGGTTGTAGATGATGCTTATTGCAAGTGACATTTCTGAATGTGTGTACAAGAAAGCACTGAATGCTGCAGTTATCTATTATAACAGTTGAGGGGAGCTCAGAGAAATAGTCCACTAACGGCTTGAACATACGACTCTACCTTGAAAAATCTGAGAGGCAGGCAACACAGGTGTGCACCACTGTCCAGCCCTGCTCCATGACACCAGAAAGCACTCAGTCACCACCTTCCAAGTTCTCAGAAATGGATCCAGAGCTACTCGGAAAAGACTTGCAATCAGACTTTGTTCTTGTCCCTGTTTTGCTTCTAACATCTATTCTGTCTGACTCCTTCCTTCATGAAGATTTAATAAATATATCAGGGATGCAATTCATTATGCTCTTAGGAAGAATCTCTGTTTTAGATTTCTGTTTTTCTGTACCCTCGATTCCGTGCCTTTAAGTGGTATGTCATGCAGGGTGCATGCATCCCCACAGGGCTGAGCTGTAGCAGAAAAGCAAGTATTTCAGATCTGAATCATTTTGAACACAAGGGGCCAAATTCCTCCCTCATGTAAGCTGGCAGAGCCAAAGGTAGAGGGTGATCCATTTCTGCATTCTGCACTTGAATTTCCCTCTAAAGACTATGGGCATGAAATTCTGTCCTTGCTGATGTTTCTTGAGTGCTCAGACATCGAGTCGGTAGGACCTGGGCTCCTAACTGGGTATGCAGGGAAGATACCAAATGCAGGAGTACAAGGTATTTCCTCTCCCCCACATAGGCTGCTCTGGCTGCTAACAGTGCAAAACAAGGCACACCATGTGACAGAGGCATTGCAAACATCGGTCACAAGTGAAATACTCAGGTTATTCCAACACCAGCCTTTATGCCTGCACTCTTCAAAAACAAGACCAACCAACCAACAACAACAAAAAACACAACCATTGCTTACAAACTTTTTCTCCCCATGCATTTTACTCATTGACCAGGAATGCCAACTTTGTCCACATAACCTCCACAGTTTTACTTAGCTTACTATTTGTTGGGTTATGGAATTAAAATGAAACAAAACAAACAAAAAACCACATATCACCTTTGCAGACATGTTAACTTTTGCTCCTTTTAAGGTTTCCTGAGTTGGTCTCTCTGTTTCTCAAATCACAGCACACTGATCAACACACAGATCCTCTGCCTTGTCCTTACTGCCCTGGCTGCAGACTGCCACACGTCTCCTTTCTCACAAATGACCGGGAAGCTGCACAATGACAGCTGACAAGTATGTGTTGGCTTAAACGTGTTTTGTTTGAGGTCCTGAGAAAACATTCTCTCCTTCCACCATCTTGTCTTGCACAGAAGCTGAGATTTAACTCTCCTTTTTGAAGAGAAGAATAAAATCAGAAATATTTTTGTGGGCTTGTAGCTTTACTGGTGGGTATCTGATCACCCCACAATCAACCATCTGTCTAGCTATAAAAACTTGTTTCTCCAGCTCTTCCCTCAGAGCACTTACAAGCAACATCCTGCATCGGTGTGCTTTGCAAACTATTTGCAGATCAGTACAAGGCTGGTCTTCACAGTTAAAGCAGTGACCTGATTCTCAGGTAGTATAGGGTCACTGCACAAATCTGGCACAGATCTCTTCTATCAGAGAAATAGTCTCTCTCTTTACAGCTCTGCTGCTTCCCTATATGTTAGCATACCTCTGAAATCATGTGCATGCAATCCTACATCTTGGGACCGTGATGAAAGCAAGAGTCTGGTCATGAGAAAGCTCCATTATTTATTATTTAAAAGCCTACTGTAAGAGGCATATCCAAGAAGAACAGTACGTGTCACACCTTCCCTTCCTCTGGCAGCCGAACCCCACATCAGGCCAGCCTACTGTATTCGGGATATCACCTCCTGGGCAGGCAGGGATGCAGGACAGAATGCAGCTGTGGAATACAAGACAGGACCCAAATGACCAACTACCACGCATCTACCAGCACACGGGGTTTGATCTGTCTCATACAAGTAAAAGGATACTTATTTTTTTCCATCTTTGTCTTTTTAGCACTGTGCTTTCTAAGGAGCACAACGAAGTGCAGTGTTCACACCCCTGAATTCAAACAAGACAGGGTACCTAACTTGTTTTGCAGATGCCAACCTTAGCTTCTAGTGGGCTGGGGCTGAGCTGGGTGTGCAGCTGTGGCATACAGCAGCTGCCACATTGGTTTGCAACACTGACAAGAGACAAGAGCTCTTACTGCTTCCACAGCTAGGGAATGGGATTGCTGCAGGACACAACCCTAGTGTGGAGCCAAAGGTGAATGGCTCAAAGGCCGCTGGTTGGTCACCCTTCACCTAAGGCCGGCAGTTAGGCTATTACTGAAGGATAAATAAAGCCCAGCTCTGCTGTTCAGAGACATCATGCAGGTCTGTGCAGATCCCTGGCCTCACACAGAGATTTATTTGAATCAGGAACACCAAGGCAATTCATCCTCTAAATAGCCTCATTCCTTGCTCTGTGTGCTCACTACCCACGGAGCCCAGCTATGCATTAGTTCCCCTCCTTCTCTCCGTGCTTTTCTGCAGAGTATATTCGCTAAATATAATCCGACAGCTTACTTACTCAGGTCCACAGCCTCAACACCCATGCGATGCTTCTCTGTGCCAGAAGCTCTATTTTAAAAGTCAGGCTGTAGTCTCCCTCGCAGTTCATCCTGCACAAGGAATAGCACAGCCTCACGTCCTCTCCTTTTTCACACCCATCTCTCTTGTCGGGAGGGGCTCGCACAGCCATTTGCGTTAGTGCACGCCTCGATTATCCAGCAGCCTCAGAGCCACACAACCAAGAATTAACTGCCACGGTGGCTTTGCAATTCCAGCCAGCCCTCAGTCCTAATCAGTTTGTCTACTTCCACTAGTTCTAGCTTTGGCTTTATTCTGTGTCTCCCTGAAACCAACACACGTACAACTTCACTGCATAAGGGAGCCCCCACATTCACGTGGTATCTCCCTATTCTTTAATAATCCCCTGCCCCAACAGCTTCAAAAAGTGCCGTTTTCCTCCAGCGTACATCCACTGCAATGTCCCTCTGAAATCCACCTTGTAGCTGTATTACATGACCTACTGCACACCAAATCTCAGGGGCCAATTACTTTTTCTGGATAAATCTGGTCCTTGTCAGAATATGTAGTATCTCCAACCAAAGGGCTAATTTAGCCACTTGATAGCTCTGCTCCTTGATTTAGGAATCCAGAGCTCATTAATGACTACTGACTTTTGTTCGAGTATATACATTGCTAGGATAAAGAGATTAAACTGAGGCACAGACTGGTTATCATCTCTAGTATGCAGGAAGGGGAGGAAAGGAGCACACATATACAGCTGGTGTACTTTTGCTCCTCTACTGCCAATCTGATCATTCAAGCTGTTTTTATACAAATAAAAAAAAAAAAGCAAGACAGAGAAATCTTTATCTTAAAAAAATGTCTGGGAGCTCAGTGAATTCAGCTGTTCTTAGGATAAAATACCCGCAGTGGCCTTCCCCCTCCCTGCCTCCTCAGGAACCAGCAGTATTTCTCACTGCTTTCCATTAACTACTTTTATTATCTGAACGTCTGCCCACATGAGTAATTGAGTGAGTCACATCAGCAAAAGACTTGGTGGAGTTTTATGAGGAAGCTGCACTGTTAGGTTTTTTTTTTCTTTTTTTTCTTTTTTTTTTTTTTTAAATCACAGNTGACAATTCCAACACCAGTGCAGTAGTGGGAGAAGGAAACACAGAGGTGATAAGGATTTCCAGTTCTCGAGGGTAACTGAGAAAATGTGATTGCTCGGCTCAGTTTACCACACCGGAACAGTACATTTATAAAATGCATAAAGGCTAATGCAGGATGTAGGTCTGCAGTATTTTTACCTTTACTGTGCAAAAGTCACCATCAAGCTTCCTCAAGCACAAAAGAGGTTCATTATGAACTACTGCATATACAGGAACAGGCCCTACCTAGTTATTGCTGCTGTGCAGCTACTGGGACATAAAACCAGAGGCCTGGTCCAGCAAATCCTGGATACCATTTCCTTTTTGTTTGCGCTATTACAATACCAGATTTATAAAGGCTCATAAATAGTCAGGTATGTGCTTAATGGAATATTCGAAATTCAAACACCTAAACAGTTTCAAGAATTTGGCTTGCAGATTACTAAGTTGTCACAACCATATACTAAGCTGATACATGAAGTCAGTGACAATCACACAGCATAAATAGTAGTCACAGTCACACAAAGGTTTGCAGGCTCAGGCCCGTGCCCGAGGTTCATTTACAGCAGACTGCTAGCAGGCAATGAATTTGCTCATTCCTTTTACAAGAAAAATACCACAACATCAAGGTGCAGACTCCTGCAAATTTAATATGAATTCTGCACGGTGGAAACACTAAGTGCTTCAAACACCCTCTCTGTTCCCAAATACCTTGCTCGCCAACGAATGTGGGGCAGCTGCAACCATTGGTTCAGCTGATTTCTCTCAATATGCAATAGTGTATTCTTGCAGGCATCCCTGTCAGCTCCCATTAACTCACATAGCTCATTCTTCTCCCAAGGCACCTTTCCCCCACTCAGACTCCTGGAAGAGCTTGCAAAAGCAGGACAGCTATGTCACAGAGCCAGGACGTGGTCAGAAGCTAATCTGCCACGCAGTGGGCAACCACCTTTCTCCTCAAGCAAAACAGGCAGCCAGCCTGCCAAAAGGCAGGGTTTTTTGGCCTGGAAACTGTATCTGCAGAAGCCTAGAGCTATGTGAGCATGCTCATAGGTGTGCAACAAGGGAGCAGCTCCCTGGCACAGCAGCAATCCAGTTACTGTCTTCTAATGCGCATGGTGTCCTGAAGCCCATCGTTGTAACAGGCTAACTTACAAGCATCCAAGGATGGAGCAACAGCCAGCTTGTGACATACTGGATGCTGAAGGCTGCTGAGCAGGGATTGAAGGTGCTGCACTTCTGTTATTTAGATATTCCAGAGTCCCCACATCTTCCGGGCAAATGTGTGGAGCTAGCGCATCAGCATGTAGCACAAAACACCACAGCAGCCTTAAAAAAAGGGAATGGAATAAACATGATATATTTAATCAATAACTTGCAGCTAACAAGCCCTGCATCAGCAAGTCAGTTGCTTTTCAGTCCATGAAACCACAAAGCCAGAGTATGCATTTTCATGTTAGTGCTGACATCAGGGCATGAATGTTAGTCCCTGAATTGAAAATAATGTATCTGATAACAGTGAATTCCAACAGAGGATCCAGCAGTGACAGAAGTTCAGATTTCTCCACGCTGCCCATAGGCTTTATCGATGAAGATGTAGGGAAGCTGACAAGGGTAACAGTGGCTAGATCCAAGTGTTGTTTATTCTGTATCAGGGTCTCAGCCAATATGGAACAATGCTACCGTGTGCCAATTTCCACAGTCTGACAATATGAACTTCACTTTTTCAGACACCGTTATTTGCTTCCCCTCGCTCACCCCAAAAGATAAATGCCGAAATATGACTTACTGCTTTTCTCTTTAGTGTTCCAATAGATCTTGGCTTCTTTCCTGGATTCACAGCCTAGGGAAATTGGTCAGGGCAAAAGCCTCAACAGGTAAATGGCACCCTCTCTTTATGTATGACTATTCTTTCCCTCACAGCCTCCCCTCCGCAAGACCTCCAAACACAAAGAACTTGTAGGAATCATTTAGCCTATTGCTGAAATGCACCCTCCAAATAGCAGGTACACAGCACGGTCGGAGCACCTGGTTCGATCAGTTAAATTAAATAACTGAATCCAGACGATGGCTCTGCCCAGAAAGCTCTGGCTTTTCAGAGAGGCTACCCAGGGCCCTCTGCCATAAAGGTCTGGAAGGGAAGATGATCACTTTACCCTTGCTGCAGTGTCTGAGTCATTACTGAGTTGGAAGAGACTGTTAAAAAAAAATTTAAAAAAAAAGTCTTTTTTGGTGAGATGAGAAAGTTGGCAGCCAAGCAGGCACGGCACTGGCTGTCTCACTGCCAGGCTTGTGACAGAGCTGACCTGCCTGGAAAACAGCAGGAAGGTGGGAGCACAGCATGCCAGTGCCTGCAAGGTGCTCAGCTATGTGGAGATGGGAGTAAAAAAGCTTCAGAGAGTCAGGGGCAGCCCCAGCACTGATACCCTACAAAAAGGGCAAACATATCTTGCCCAATAGCATCACAGGAACATCCGCTGCCTACCCGCAGCGATGTTTCACTGTCATTGCCACAACCAAGGCACTCACCCTGGGACACACTGTGTTTGGCTCCTCTGCTCCTTCAGTTCTACATCTTCTCCTCTTTGGCCAAAGCCAAAGACCTCTGTTACCTTATCACCACTACCACTCAGCTAAGAGCCAACTATAACGATCTTGCTCTGATTTACACTGGATTTAACCTGGAATTTGTCCTTGTGACTTTTTGCTGGCCTAGCACTGATCTAATTAAAATACTCTTCCCATTAAAGAGATGATAAAATGCTTGGACCAGAGATGCTGGTGCAGATACAGAACTATGACCAATGCTTCTTGCCTCTTGGAATGACTTTTCTTTACAGGAGTGTTAACAGCAGAGCAATTGCATATACCTAATTTATCTTGGGTTCAGGCTCCTCTGTAAAAGAAGGAATGACCTGAAAAGCAGGGAAAAAAAATCTTCACACTCCAGCCCTCCTCCAAATCTTTTTGTGGGAAACACAACTGTGTTTTGAATGCTAAAATTCACATAGATTTAAAAATACTTATCTTCAAGGAATGTTGCCATGGAAACTCTTATCTCCTCTCCTTCCCCACCCTCCATATGTGAGGAACATTTTCTTCACCATTTTTTTTTTCCCCTGCGTGTGGTAGTTCCTCTTCTCCGTCTGCTACTGCCAAAAACCTGGCACTGAATCTTAAGAGATGTCAAACAGGCCTTTTGTTTAGTTGAAGACTGATTGCTAAAAACCAGTCCTGAGCTCAACTAGAGAAAGATGCCAAAACAGGTGCATACTCTCAGCCTACAGAGAAAGATGGCTGTAGTATTTTCCAGCACTTTCTGCTCTGGACAAGTGGAAAGCAGCAATGAGCTGCCACAGTAACTACAACTGTTCCACTTCCTGGTGGCATAACCCACAGTGATGAACATTTGCATTCTCATTACAAGCCTTTTTTCCACTTTCCTGTCATTCTTGATAGAAGGGGTATGGAAATGGACGAAATCCTGTGTGCTCTAGGTGCTTTCATGAATGTACTGCTCTATGCACTTCCATTTGCCCTTCAAAAGGATCTGAGCACAGAAAGGAAGCCAATAATCTGTAGACATCGCTCTGCTGATCAGGGTACATCCATATCCAAGGGTGCCTGCCAGGGAGTAGTAGTAACAGAAACTTTGGGAAGGTCAGCCATGGCCCTACTGAGAGGTGACAATGTGTGCACAGCACCTGAGACAGAGTGGGAAGACAACACTAGTTATCTGTGGGTTAACTCGTACCAAAATGTTGATGAATGAACTATGCAGTGAGATAAATGCGGCTTCCCAACTTTGCATTGCCAGCAGCTCCTGGTTCATATAATTGGCTTATGGGGGAGCTGGTAGAAGAGCAGCCCAAGGTATTTCAAATCAGCAAACATCCACTCTGTCCAACAAACAACTCTTATGCCTGCAGCAAGCAGGACAGAAGTTGCAAAGACCATCTTCTCCATTTAATGTCAGTAAACAAAGTGCACAGCCCTCAGCCCTGTGCTGCATGCCACAGCCATTACTGGCAAGTCCTTAAACTCCTGGGAAAAGGAAAGATGTTACTACTTTGCAATAACAGCCCTATATGCAGCCCAGCTTAATTAAAACCTAGACGTAACAACACTCATGGTTATTTTAGAAGCTAGATCAATAAGCTGTCTACTCCACAAAGTTAACTGTTTCACCAGTTGCCACCAGTATGAGGGGCAAAAGTACACACCTTTGTCAGCCAGAAATAGCCACCACAGTCAATTTGCAACGGCCTGACTGCTCCCAGCACCTGTGCTGGCTGTCTGCTTCTGATAGCAGCAGGTTGCATAGGCACAGAGATATATTTAGCCTCTTGCCTTCCATTAATTTGCAGCCCTCTGTTAAAGCTTGTTCTGCAGTAATAGTCCAAGGAATGAAATGCTTTCCTGTATGCTCTTCAAAACCATCCAGTGGAATTTGTTAAGTAGTCTCCTGGATATGAAGCATAGGTTTCAAACCCCAGTCCCTGCCAAATGGAGCTTATTTGACCCAAGGGGTCAAAAGTTACTTCATGTGAGGAGGAGAGAGGGGGAAAATGGTAAGAGTGGTGAGGGGCATACTCTGAATAAAGGCCTTCCTTAGGAAACCAGGCCAAAATAGAACCACCTGACAGCGTACATGGAACAAGGGGTGAGGGGAGAAATGGAAAAAAAATGGTATTTCAAGCTACCCATTGAAACATACTAAAACTTGATGAGAAAGCTCTCATCCATGAACATTCCCATAGAAAGAAGGGGTTTTGTTGCTTCAGAAAAGGAGCTACAGCTGGGCTGATCAGTGTTGCACTATATCTTGACAGTTAGGCTGTTTGAAATGACCGACACAAAAGGAGTGGAATGGAAACTCACAGACTGCAGCAGACAATGTGGCCATGCCCTTGGTGTCACTGAGCAATTCATAATGAATGCCTGAGAGATCCTCACTCCCCTCCTTTCTCCCAGCACTCCACACATATCCTGAAGCGATGAGTCAGGGCCTTTTCTTTACAGCAGTTTACAACACAAACTGATCATTGGCCCTTTCCAGCATTTCTGGCCACGTTCTTCTCTCCTATCAGTCAGAGACTCCTGTAGCATGTTTGGCCTCTGGTGCAGACTCAGAGTACCCTCTTATGGGATGCAACATGTGTACAGACTGATAGAAAATCCATAACAAATTACCTGGAATTTCCATTTTTGATTCCTGCAACTGGATAATGACAGTTGCAAGGCCAGTTGGCCCATACAGCTCCAGCAAGGCAGAGAAATATTGTTAACAGAAGTATAATTACTCTTGGGAAGCCTTTCTTGTGTCTTAAAGCTTCACTTCCACCACCCGGCTATAAGAAAGCAGATCTTGGCTACTCAATTAGATGACCAAGTCAGGTATTTCTAGTCCAGTTCTTAGCAGGGGCAGTGCTATTCTACCATTTTTTTTTTTCCC
>VXAV01004104.1:76754-91619 GCA_013399715.1 Alectura lathami
AAAAACAGGCATTTTTGCATAAGCAGTGAAGCAAAGTCTAACACAAACTGCCATCTGGGGATATGACCAACCTCCAGTTAAATGGAGGTCAGATTAGCAAGGGCTTTCTTGCAGTTCATTATAAAAATCAATGCAAGACAGGCAGCAAGATGAACTGCACAACCATCCTTTTTCTGCCCAGCAGACAAAAAACAGTAGAACAGCATCTCTGTCCTACCTCTCCCCTAACACGCACTGCATGACGGAGAGTCGGGGGGGCGGAGGATGTGAATCTCCACAGCTCCACCAAAAGCAGAGCTGACACATTAAACCCAAGAGCAGAATTTTCTCTGTCTGGTGCCCCAGAAGCTGGCATCAGATGTTAACCCTGTAAAAGCTGAGAGGACTACATTCAAGACAGCACCTGGCAGCAATACAACAGCCAGAACATTCTTCTAAGAGTAGCAGATATCCTGATCCAGAAGGTATCAGAGAAAGGAACAGTGTCTGCAGAAATGGGAATTGCAGCTACCCGGATAAGTGAAACACACATGTCCCTATGAGGAGTGTGCCTTGTCTGCAGAGGCAGTAGGAAGCAGCTCTAATTCCTGGCCTATTCCTGACCTTCCCTGTGGTGCATCAGTAGCTGCATGCAAAAGCTGCTCAGGCACACACAGCTGCAGGTTAAACAACAATTCACCGACACAACACAGCATTTGGATGGGAAGGGGGCTAATAATTGGTGCTAATAGAAAAGTTATGTTTATGGGAAAAGACTTACCAAAATCAGGTAAAGAGTGATCCTGTGTAAGACGGGAAGAAAGAGAAACACAATCTGAATAGGTCAGATGGCAATAAATAGCACTGAGACAAAGGGTCAGAGGTCCCTGCCTTGCAAGCCATTCAGTGGGGCTCTGAAAGATCTTTCAAGGCCTATTACAGCCAAGAGAGAAAGAAAGCAGGGAAAAGCATGTGAACAAGTGGCATGTGATGCTTCTTTGGCTGGCACTTGTCTTGCAGCAGGAAGAAGGTTCTTTGAAAGGCTTTTAAGTTATTAAGCACAACATTAATTCAGAGCCCTATAAAATCAACACTCTCCCTTTCCAGTACTTGCATGACCAGCCTCACGCTGACTGGGTGCTGAATGAATTGCAAGCATCTGTCATCAATTTCTGACGCTGATTAGATTAAACACTGCCCTCAGAAACGTCAGGAAGGAGAATCCCTTTCTCAGGGCTCTGTTCTGTGGTTTTATTTCATTTCATTATGTTATTACTAATGCTTCTGTTTTCTCAGGGGCCAAACCAATTTTAGTCCTCCTGCTTTACTAGCATTTTTCAGCCATCCATTCTCTTGCAACCCTACAGCACAGCAAGATTACATACACAGCATGAGACCCGATGGTGCAATTCCCACCCCACTTTCTTTTTCTCTCACACACACTCGCATATACTTCTCACAAGATATATCTGCTGTTCTTGACAGTTATAGCTGTAGCTCAAGGGAAAGAAAGACACTTTGAATAAAAATACCTATGCAGAGAGAAAGATTTTGCCCTTGTGTCTCCAAGGTCTTATCTACCTGGGATCCATTAAGAAGCACGCCCTGCAGCACAGTCTCTCATCCAGATCTGGCTGCCGTTGGAAAGGGGCTGGACTAACCAGAGGCCTGGTCTTCCACTGGCTGGCACCCAACAGCTCATAGATACACCACTGCAAGGTTTTGTTGCTTCCTTTGTAACGGCTTGGGCAAAAAGTGTAAAAAAGCACACAGATTAAATCTACTTTAATACAACTACTGGTTGAGTTATAAAAAAATTAGCCAAGAAGGGTATGTGGTTAAGAATGTGGAAGGTAACAAAATTTGCATGTAAAATTCCTTGGATGAGTCATTGTGGTGCCAGCATGATTCCCTCTAAGACACTTGCCCAGAACGTCACTGCTGGCACATTCAGACCCTTGTTTTGCTTGCTCTTAACTTCTCTTAGAGACTGTTATCCAGGCTTCCTCCTTCGGTGAGGTTACCAGCTCATATTTGGTCTCCATGACTTGTCCTTTCACTGGGTGAAGGTACAGTTTCCTTACCAGGACACTCAGCAGAACCGTAGCCACCATATAGGCAAACCTGAGGGAGGAGAGAGGAGAAGAGAATAAAAACCACACTGTGATACAAATCTGCCAAAGAACAACTGCCAACTTGGACCAGAATAGGCTGAAACAATCTCCTCTGCTCTCTACCACAGAGATGCACAAAAAGCTGCTTCCTGATGCTCACCTCAACTCTGGACACTCCTGGCTTCCTGAAAAACCCAACAGGGAAAGGTTCTTCATGGCTGAATCCTCATTGAATCTCTCTGGGTCAAATCTATGAAAGACAAAGCACACGGAGGCTTTCTGTAGGGGCACAGAATCCTTCCTTTGGGCATATGCATGCATACACATGCAAGTAAGAAACTGGTGATGAAACACAAAATCTCACTCAATTGCAAAAAGCATCAATCTAATGCCTCCTCTAAATTATGCTGGATAATTCCACATAGATATAAGAAGGTGACTGTGCATCCACTCTATCTATGTTCCTGGTCAGTCAGCTATGTCCCCCGCCTTGGTCAAAATGCTGAATAACTGAGTCAGTGTGATACAGGACTGGAACTAGTATGTACTACCTCGCAGCAGTGGGTACACAGCTGAGCTGCTACTTGCCCTCCATTTCTCTCCAATGCACACACAATCTGATCTGTCTCCTCTCCCTATCCCACCCAGTCTCCCTACACCCCTCCTCTTCTCTCACCTACAAAAATATTTTCCTTTTTTTCCTTGTCCCTTGCCCTTCTCTTCAAGCAGCTGGTGTGTGTATGTGTATATGCTGGGGGAGGAAAGCTGGTGACTCATTCAAGTGAGAAAAGTGGCTTCCAGCATTAGTATGGTAGAGGCTGTGAGAAAACTATTATCCAGGGCTGGCACAAGTTAAAACAAGATTCACATAATCAACTAACCAAAAGGAGTTCAACAAAATATCATTCAATTTAAACATAAGGTATTATAGAATAATAATTTTTTAAAAAATGGAAATGTAGTGGATGGAAGGTAATTAGCTCTCTTTAATTTTCTGTTACATATTTCTGCTTGTACTTCAAGTCTTTGGCTCCCTGTCTAAACACCCAAGCTCTGCTTCTACCAAGGTAGAGAAAAGGTATGTGGGTGCTGACCCTCAGTTAAAGGAACACCAAGCTTACGTTTTCCCTGAAGTGGCAAATTACACATACTGTAATAGGAAAGAAAACACAGCTGCCTAGCCAAACAAAAAAAGGGAAGCCAAACAGCCACACAGCGTTCACATATGGTAGGTAGGCGAAATGACCACAAAGTTCTGATCTCCCAATTCTTTCACACAACTACAACCCCAACCTCAACTCTCCTTCTCCTTGGAATAAACACATTGTGTTCACAGCAGTCCTCACCTGTTCTTTCCACGTGGTCCCAGGGAACTCTCCCTAAACACAGTGCATGCCCTATCCTACTGGCCAATCCCTGCCAAGATGCTCACCAGTCGGTTCATCAATACCTGACCCTTTCGGAAGAGCTTGCAGGAGAGGGCAAGCACTATTCTAAAGGCTCTCTTCCTTCTCCTAGATTTCAGCAGCCTCTTGTCTCTCTCTTTAGAATAACTGACCCACTTTTTTTTTTTCTAGACCAAGAGAAGTAAAAGAAACTAATGTTAGTATTTGCCACCCAGAGGCCACAGTAAGCTACAGCAATTTTTTATTTAACCTCTAAAATACTAGCCTGTATCCAGTTTTGTTTTCACAGATGAGGTAATAAGGTAGCATTTCCTTCCCTCTGAAAACACAAAACTTCTGACAGACATTTCTTCCCTTGCATCACTGTTTCATGCTGACAAGCAGTGATTCCAGAACCATTCAAATCTAAATCTCTCACTCATTAACAGAAAATGTAAAGAAGAATTTACCAGTATTTGCCAGGGAAGCAGTGTGTGTGGAAAAAAAAATTGTTAAACTTTAACACACACACACACACACACAAAAAGCCTAGGAGGATCATGACTTGAATTGCCACAAAATCCTGGCCATGGAGACTAACAAATGAAGACCTTTATAAATACAGTTTCTTACAGACTCCCTTTCATCTCCAAAATCTGCTTAAGGCAGGCTCTGCAGCAAAAGCAGGCTGTGCATGGAAGTAAGATCTAAAGAATATTAATTTTAAAAGGAAAGGAATTCATTTGGAAAGGAATAAAGGTCTTGATTCTACATACTTGTATGGTAATGGCCAAGATGAACTATCCTGCAGCATCACACCAAGAGCATAAAGCACAAGAGTCTGCAAAGAAAACGAGGACACACGTCAGACCAGAATGAAATGCACAATTAAAGCTACTTCTGGATGATGACAATTACTCTGTGGACCACTCATTCTAACAGGTCTTTTAAAAACACAGTATGTTATATTCATCTACAGATTTCTATAATGAAATGATTACACTAGGATTTTAGTCTCCTAAAGCCCATGCTGCAACTCTTGGTGGTTAGAGAGAGCCAGATGTCATTCCTCTACTCTTACTAGTATGTATGTCTGGGCTACTTTACTTTCTGCAGTGGAAGGTACCTCCTTTGTGTGGGAAACATAGGTGATACAATTAGGCCTGAAATCATGCTCTTATTTGCATAGCAGAGCCCACAAACCCCTTCAAAAAATTATTCAGCCCTGGTGGACCCAGAACCAGAAGCCAACCTGCTCAGGAAGAGAACATGAATTCCCAGAGCCTACCCCACAGAAGAACTGCATGGCAAACTTTGACTAAATTGTATTTCAGATGACAGACCAGCTGCTCAGGTTAAACAAGCGTCAGAAGAAACTGTCTTCCTGCCTCACCCCTCCACAGGAAGAAGTACAACAGAAAAGGAAACAGTGAATTCCCCTCCAGGAAAGCAGGGTGGCCTGGTGCTGCCACTACTGCCCTACCTCTCTGGGGATAGTATGTTGGTCGACTCTGCCCTCCAGCTCCTGCAGCTGTGCAGCAATGGGAGTAAGCTTTGCTGTTCGCACTGTCTCACACAGGACTTGCCGACAGTATCTGAAACCAATAAGGCCGGGTCAATACAGCTCTTCCAGAAAGCTTGTCCATGTCCTTGTGGTAGGCAAGGAGAGCTGAGCCACCTGCTGCCTTCAGGGCCACAGTCTGCTCCTGGAGCAGTCTCCAACCACACTTAGGAGATGCTTTTATTTATTTATTTATTTATTTATTTATTTTCCCAGACATGAGTCCCAGCATCTTTGCAATAAGCATTGAATCTCATTACCAGTTCATCAAAATCTCTCTCATCCCACCTTTTCCAGATTTCAAACCAAACTAACCCAGCTAGAAAGCAAAAAAACACCACCCCTTTTCCTAGACCTCTCACTCATACAAGAAGCAGCAGGAAACCCATACTCACATTCCTTTACTGAAACCTTAACTCTAGTCCCAACACAAAATACACCCAGCTGCACGAACAGATGCATGAAGAAGAAAGGCACACTGTTTACCAATCATCATCCTAGTTCTGCAGCCCTACGGCAGATCTTATTTGTGCTGCAAGTCATCCTGTGGTTTGATCACTTCCAGACAAAGAAGGGAGTAGATTTTGGGTGCTTTCTCTTGGTCCAGCATAGGCTAGGTATCAGCCTCTAGCACATGAAGCCTGTTCCCACTTCACAAGAAAACCTTCCTCTGCAGTTCCCTCCAAGAGACTCACCTGAGTTGCTCAATTTTCTCATGTGTAATTGGTCCCTCCCCCAGAACGCGGTCCACCTCCTTGTAGAGATTCTGCTGTACATCTTCCGAGGTTGTCAGGAAATAGACTGCCCAGGTACACACTGGGGAAGGAAACAAGACAATACTGGATCCAGAAAACTCAAACCTTTACTAACTGCATTCAGTCTTCTTGCTTCCTGTATTTTTGAAACATCCTGTATATTTGAACAATCCTGTATATTTGAAACATTATTTTTCTGACTCAGATAAAGGTGACCTCTGTTTATACCAGGCTGTACTGATTCTCTATTCAGTGACAGAAGCAGAGGCTGAACTCCAGGGCAAGCTTATATTCTCTTTCTAATGCTTTGAGGAGCTTAGAAAGCTGTGCTGGAGACTGAGCCATTCAGTCCCACAGCTCTGGGGAAGGCATCACACAATCCAGCCCCATGGTACATGAAACAGCTGTGATGCTGTAGCAATCACCCCTTCTGGGGAACCAGGGTTATTAGACCAAACAATCAGGTGAAAGGTTGGTTTGTGCAGAGCACTGGAAAATTCCCTGGGCTCCTGACTGAGGGAGAACAGCAGAGCGCTCTGCAGCAGGTTGGCCAGCACTTGCCTCCTCTACACCTATTTTGTGAGGGACTCCAGAGATATCTTCAACAGTGCAGTGAAAAAGAAACCCTGCACATGAAGTAAGTGTGTAGGGTGCAGTTTGTCTAAAGCTACAAGGATGTTTCTACCATTCCTATCTATTGATGAGAACAATCTGGCAATTCTGCAGGAGTCAAGCCCCCTTAAAAGACTGTCTTCCGGGAGTACTTGGAGAGGATATTCTCTGGGGACAGTACTAATATTGATGCCGAATTTACTTTCCACATCCTTTAATACCCAGCAGCACTTGAGAGGTTTTCTTTGGAGTCCCAACCCCGCTTGCTGAGATAGAGGGCCTGACAACCAGAGAGTTAAGTTCAAATCATCCTCATATTGTAAGAGATTTTACACAGCTCCAGTTGCATTTTCATTTACTTCTTTTTCCATAATCCTTATAAAAACCCTAAAGTAGCTCCTTGGGAATTCTTCCATATACGAACACACCTATCCCCCAGAAATTCAAGCAGCTGGTTAGCTTTCAGCACTCCCATCTAATTTCCTTCCTACGTACCAGAACCTACCTTACATCATGACCTTTGTGGTTTGCAATTTTTGGTGCTCTTTCCTCAAATTTAGCATCACTTGCTAAGGTAAAGAGTCCAAGCAAAAAGCAGTGGGAGGAAATTCTAAGGTTCACCAAAAGACTGAGAAGGTTGTCAAACATACCTTTGTTTGAACTCACTAGCTGTGCGGATGTATTGAGAGTGTGCTGTAAAACTAGCTGCTTCTATGCCTTCATAGCCCAGGAGAGACAGAATGATGGATGTAACTTTTTATTAGCCTAGACTATGTCTAACATCATCACACGCAGTTTTAGACAGCTGAATCTGAGGATGGAAAGTTACCTATGGTCTGTACTTACAGTTAGCAGTAATTACACATCCTGCCAAGGAGAAAATCATTGCATCTTCCAGAATCTAGGAAACAAAATCTGGTTCAGAGAATGAAGTCCATGAGGTGCAAAGATTAAAAAGAAGCAGCACATTCGCCAGTCGAGCACCTGAAATCCCTTTAGTGGAGAGAGCAATAAATTAATCTAGAAGGCTGAACTGTCTTATAGAACTTTACTGTAATGGCACTTGAGACATGCTTAATACTAACACACTTCTAGTTTATAAAACCAGCAATGAAACAGTAATAATAAGCTGTCAATCTAGTAGAACACCACTAGTGTGCGATTTGACACAACATCTGTACAAACCTGCTGGTCACTCAGGCTCCCCTGCAGCAAGGTGTCTATAAAGACATGTCTATTGAATGATCTGCCTCGACGCTCCTTTATGACTTTCCTTAAGGTAGACTCCATCTCCTTCAGAGCTTTGGAAGAAAAAAAGAAATGGTTGTTTTAAAACCTGGTCACCCTGAGAGCTGTAGAGAAGTAAATCCATCTCCTCAAGCAGATTTTCAGACCAGCTGTCCCTGTTGGACTCACTCACAGAAGCAGCCTCTGTTACATGTTAGTGTTAGTTTGGAAGGTGATATCTCTAATTTAGTTGAAAACGTAGGAACAAAACATCACAGGCTGCCTATAAAAAGCCACCTCTACAGGTATAACCAAGACATGTACTATGTGAGCTGAGATCATGTAAAGGAAGGTCAGATAACAGTTGGCGTTGAACCACCAGGTAACATGTTTAACCAGCTCCCACAAATAAAATGTCTGAGCCAGATAACACTACTTGCATTGCCTGTAGAGTTACAATTACTGAAGTGTTACGGCACCTCCACCAACGGGCAGTCTCCCTTTTGCTAGGGGCTCTAAAAACCTGAAGCCAGAGGAGGAAGACTGTGCTAAAGAGTCCACATAGACAGAGAGAGGAAGGTGGGGCAAGTGTGGGATGATTTTGGCACAAAGGTTCCACTCATCTGAAGATATCTGGATGCCTAACTCCTGGTGGCTGTTGTGGGAACTAGGGGGAGTCAGGGACCTAGATGCTGCTGGCTGTCTAGTTTGTGGCCTAATTCAGACAATTCAGGAAACATGGAGCAGCAGATGGATCTGAAACTTGATTTCCCAAGATCCAATTCGGTCTGCTCGCCTTATAAGCTACCTATCCTCCTACATCTCCTCTCTACACAGGAAGGCCAGCTACACTTAAACACCAAGTTTCTCCTTCTGGAGTTTGTGAAATTGCGCCTTAATGTGTCACCCTATTACAAATCAGAAACAGTCCTGAAGAAGTACCTGTGGGAAAAAACCCGTCTTAGCAGGGCAGTACTTGACTTAAGGTTCTGAAATCCACAGAACCAGAAAGTTAAGGAAGGAAACACTGGGTGTGGAGCATTTAAAAGTAAATCCTTAGTTCTAAATACAGGCTATGTTTGTTCAAAATCTTATCAGTACTGAAAACCTTTAACTATTAACAACTAAAAAGACAGGACAACTGCATTCACCAAATGCAGCGCATTCAGCAGTCATCAAATGGTGCATCACAGGAATGACCACACAGGCCAAACCAAATGACTCATTAGCCTCCACTTAGCACAGTGGCCTGCCTCCAACAGAGATCAAAAGCAGTTAGGAGGACACAGAACAGGAAGGCAGCAAGCAGACCGAGACCCTAGAACTAGACCTAGAACCAAAAGTTCTGGTCCTACAAACCTTTTATACAGTGGCATGCTTGTCACTGAACCACAAAACAATGATACCTTCAGCCCTTCTGCAAGAGTAAAGAGGACACATCTGGTAGCTTATGGCACGACAAACTGCAGAAAAGCCAAGATGGCTGGGCAGATTCAGTGATTCCATACGCTAGCTAACTCTTCAGCATTAATCAGAGTGGAGAGGAAGGGAGACTGTGATTTGGGAGGAACTTACCATCTTCATACACCTTCTTTCTAGTTGTGTTTTTGTCAAGGGACCCATCCAAGAAACCTTTCCCAATCTCCCACCAGATCTGAAAGAAGGACAGAGGCAAGAGCACCGTCACTCACCACAGACAGAGATTGCTGAAACTATTTCATTCTTTCCTATTCAGTAAAATGAAAACATCAAATAAAATGAAGTCTTCCTCCGAATATGAACCCAGTCTCTTCTTTAGAATACCATGCCCTATTCCAGTTATGACATTTATAACAGCTGAAACGAGTTCTAATGAAAAAAACTGTAATTACAGCTGTATGGGAAAAGGCATGACCACCCTGAGTGGGAGATGAAACAGTTTCTTCCCCACCCTATCACCAACAGATATCAACATCCCCAGGTGTGGGCACAGCTTGAAACCTCCCCAGATTTTCCCTTCTCAATGCCATAGAGAAGGCGTTCAAAACATCTCTGAAAATGTGAAGTTCCACTGGCTTTCCCTGGAGAGTTTAACTGATTTAGGTACCAAACACCTCTCAACTGCCACTGGATCTGGGTTCCTGATTCCCACAGGTATTTTGCCTAAGATTAATGACAGTAGGACCAGCAGTAGGATCCTTCTGATAGTTTTGGCTTGGGACAGTTGAGTCAAAGCCCTCAAGCTCTTAAGCCTAACATCAGCTTCATGTTAAAGTTTCAGCAGTAGCTTGTGGTATCTTTTACTAAACTGTACACAGGCACAAACTGTCTGCTGTTGGCTTGGAAAAATAGTACAGGAAATGTCCTGTTCGTGACACTTACTGCATCATGGTGCCTGCGGAATCGAATGACTTCTTGGTCATCTTCAAAGCTGCTGCCCATAGCAGTCTGCGTAACAGACTTCATGGCAAAGCCCAACATGTGCTGGCAGAGTGGGACATGTTGTGCCTCCGGCAGGGAGAGCCATTTGGCTAACAATTCTTCTGACAGCTGAAGAGGGAAGGAACCATTAGTTGGTAGAAATACGAGCAGCCTATTTACCAAACGTACTCCACACTGAAGGCATTCCTACCCTAAGTTCCAAAGGCAGCCCACACTTCAAAGGCCATGGCAGGCGTCTACACTTTGAGGGCTTCCTTTCCTTGTTAAGCTAAACAGTAACATTTTAGCCTCTTATATCCTGACCCCATGGTTTTCCCCTAATAAGACAGCCTTTCCATCTCTCCTTCCCTCTGTCACAGAAAATACCTTAAACCCTTTAATATGACTAGCTCCATATTTAATAGACCATGTTCTGGCTGCTGGACTGAGTCAACAGAACAGTCCTCCACCTGTTTGTGGTCCCAACAGCTGGTTTCTTGCTCCTCCCTCCCATCCTGTGAAACAGCATGTGATGTCTTGGCTTAAAATGCCACCAAGCCCAACTCTTCCCCCTGAGCCACTGGAGCCAACTGAAACCAAATGCACACACCATGTTGGAACAGGCAGAGGCTGTTCTCCGTCTCAGACAACTATAGTTCCAAGACAAATTTGAATGCAGCTCCTTTATCCTAGTAAGCATTCTCATTAAGCTTTCGCCTGTGAGTCACATAGGGCTTCTCCACTATAGAAAAGCAAGTTATTCACCTTCTGGATGAGAGCTAAGTTATTTTGCAGAGACTTGGTCACACCATTTTCATACAGCTTTCTCCTCAGGCGGCTTTCCCCTGGATCTCCATTCAAGGTGGACTGGTACCTCAAGAAGGATTTCAACATTGTCTCAAAGGGATCCACTGAAATTAAACAAAGGAAACATCATTCTAAAGTCTTTTCTGCACAGGAATGATGAGAACAGCAACCTCTTCTATAGAGTGCTGCTACTTCTGGAATGTGAGCGAGTCATAGCTCCTTCCCCAGGAATGGTCTCTTTGGGTTGTTAAGTTTCCCTCGCACCATGTGGATTGAGATGTCATATAGATTCTCCTCTGTGGCAGGGTACCCTCCTGTGCTCAGCTCCTCCTGCACAGGCTGCCTGCTGGCTCTACCAACTTACTTTTCTCAATGCTTTTCATAAAGTGCCTTGGAAGCTTGTTTCCAGCGTCTGAATTCTGGCTGGCCGTGCCATTGACTTGGTCACGACAGTGAGAGCAATATACTTCCCCCTCTCCTCCATCTCTCCTGTCTGATCTACAGCCCCTCTTGACCAGGGCTATGCACACAAGGCATATCAGCTCACAGGAGAGACTTAGCCAGAGGTTGCTCTCTGCACTCCTCATTTTGTATTACAGTCCCAGCAAACCTCATTTGACACCCTACTGCTCCAATGTGGATTCTCTTGCATGCACTGGGTTCCCTGCTGATGAGCTTTTCCCAAACTAATACCTGCCTCTCAGTCAGGGCTGGCTCCAGCAGAGAAGCTGCAGGTCTCTCACAGAAAACAGTGCCCCAGTAAGCTACAGAACGCTTTTGATTTCTAATCATTTTACTTTCCATCTTCCTTAGATACTTTGCAAGTGTGCACAAATCACACAAAGACACATATCCTCCATATTCCATATCCATGGCTCAATTCAGTTAGATCTTTAACTCTGAATTTCATGACCAGAGGCCTCTACTTAATCAATCTGCTCAAGTACGTTAGGAGTCAATGCAAAAACAGGCAGTAGAGCACAGCCTTCTACATGCTTTTCCGTTCCTGTAAACTTTTCTGTGAGTCTTGAAGAACTGGCAGAATCTTTAAGCAACTATGTGAAAGCAGCAAACAGAAGAGCTGCAAGACAGAGATTTTCAATGTTTATCACAGTCTTATTTCTCCCAGATGGAGAGTGAAACCTCTGAGGCATCAGAAAACATCAGGGCTGGTCTAGACACATATGACTTTACCTACTGTGGATGTGTCTAGGATTCTCAGCAGAGTTCAGGGCCTTAGTATGCTATTGGACAAACATCCAACGTGAGGCAATTTCCACCTTCCGAGGTAACGACACAAAGACAGCTAATGAGACCAGTGGTATGAATATAGTAAACTTTCCTAAACGCTTTTCTCTCACTTCATTTCCCATCCAATGTTTTAAAGTTCTGCAGCTCACCCTGTTCCCCACTTCAAACGAGAAGGGATACGTGCATGTGTCTTGTGGTACCTGCAGCTCTGCAGGTGGAGCAAGCTGTTATGTGACTCAAGCTGCTGCTGACGATTTTTGTACCACGATGCTTTGCCATGGAGTGGCTGCTGCTATTCATGCCACCATGCCCTGCTGATGGTAAAGGCCACAATGCAAATCTGGCAAGCAGAGGCATTCGGAGAGGCCAGAGAATGCTCAGCATCATCATCTGCAGAAGTCCTCCTGGCGTGTTTGAAAGAAAACTGCTGGCTTAGGAATGGGCTCAATTTTTTTCTCCCCTGTCCCTAGCAAACTGGCAGTCCTATGCCACTGCTACACACACTGTTGTGAACTCAGCACTGCAGAGCCTAGGCTGTCCTCCGCAGAGGGCTGACCTTTTCTTGTAGTATTTGGGAAACATCTGTTTCTCCGCAGCTACAGCAGACTACTGACCCCACAAGGGGCAAACCATCCCTTAGAGACAGAACTCTGTCCTGCCAAGCACTTCCACAGACTTTGTGCTTTGTCCTAGTCTTTAAAACAACTCTAGGGTTACATTTTCACTCCCCTTAGTTGAACATAGCAGACTTTCAACTGTTTGATAGCCTAGAAACACAGTTCTATCACTTCTCTTGTCTAGAAATCTGATTACCAAAGAAGTATGGTATGGCAACGCTTTATTGCATTTCCCATTCCCCGTCTTTAAAGAACACTTTTAGCCCTTGGCACCTGCAGGTCAGACGAGTCTGTAGCTGCCTAGTTAAGTTCATTTAAGTTCAGGTGCTGTATTTGTTTTCCTCCAGTATTTGGGTACTCCTCATATTCAGTACATTTCTGAGAACTTGTCTGCTCAAAGGCCTGTCACCACTTCTCCGCGCTTTGAGAAAGTGACTGCTCAATCATCCCCAAACATGCTTCAGTGCATTCAGACCTTGCAGGGTGCGTTTCCACCTTCTGGAGTGCAATTGCTATCTACTGTGTCTTGCTGATCTTTAACACCTACTCCTTTCCCAGATCATCAGCAGTTTTTTAAGCTTATCATGCAAATGTACAAGAAGCTTACCCACCATGACCCCAGCATAAAGTGATGCTGAGATATCTGCCTGTGCCTGAAAACAGCCTACGCTATCAGGTCAGACGTGTGCAGCTAGCACATAAATCTACCCTAGAGAAAGAAAACTGAAAAAACAACAGGTTAAACCCAAACATCGACCTAGTTACCTTATTGTCCGTGATCACCTCAGGAAGCAAAACACTCTTTTTGCTTTGTAGTGAGAGGCTTACACTAGAAATACCCTCACAGGACTAAGAAGGTCAGCTCAGCTACCAGCTCCACCAATCACTTCCAAGTCTAGAAGACCATTAGAAGTTTTCAACACAAAATTCTACAACTCAAGGAAAAATGAAAATTAAATAGCTTATTGGAACAATGCTTTAAATGCTCCATACTGAACCACACTAAGGAGCTATCACAAACTACCACAGCTCTTTTCATACTTAGTTTAGCAAAATTCCCCATCTTAAACTGTACTTCAAGTTGAGTTTAAATTGTATCTCAAGTTGCTATAGGATTTTCACCTGGCTGCTTCAAGATACCAATGAACTTGATGCTTTCTACAAACACTCACCTATAGGCAGAAGGTAAAAGGCACCAGCATAGTAATTTCTCAATAGCCACTGGACAGCAGCAACTCTTGGTCACTGATATTCAAGTCCAGTAAGCAGGAGCAAAGACATGCCTGAACCACCACATCAGCTGCAAACTAAGTGTCTTTTTCTTTCTACTCAGAATGAAATCCAAGTTTCCTTTGACACACAATGCCCAGCAAGGCCACAAGGAACAAATGGCCTCAAAGACAAAGCAGAGGGCACTTACACAACCGATTGGGGTTAACATGTTGTTTCAGGAGATGAATGGAGCCAATGCTGACAACAAGGCGCCTTCCAAACCAGAATGAGACCAGTGGGCCATATTTCTCATGAAGGTTCACCAGGAACTCGTGCAAACTTCTGCTGGCAATGATGTCCGGCAGGTTGCCATCCCTGAGGAACACAGAGAGGTTATCTTGTCACGAGCAGCATCTGCTGCAAAGGCTGACCTTGATTAACAGCAAGAAAGCAAGCACTTACTTTTCATCAGTTGGAGCCAGCCCAGGGATACCTGACGCTTGCCTGGATGCCTAGAAAGTAAAAGGAAACATCGGCCTCCTTGAACTTAGATTCTAGACAAGCTCCACAGCCTTTCGGCAGGAGAGCTGAATTTCCCAAGTCAGTACTGCTGCACTATTCACAAACATTAAACAAAAGCTGGATAAACCCCATCTTCAGGCCTCTAATCTGCTGAGGCTTATGAAACCGATCACCTGTAAGCACATGCCTGGTCCCACCGCCTAAAGGAGGGTAACTCCTCAGGTTAGACGGAAGACCCCTGCTCACCGATTTAGAGGGTCAGTCTGCGCTGCCGATCTCACACCCGGATTTTGCCCCAGAGACCTGCGCACACGCCGACTGCAATCCCAGAACACACAGCCTTTCTAAGAGGGGCCCACCGCGCTCCACGCTGCCAGAGCCGCCTCAGGCCGGGGGGCAGCAGCCGGGCGGCCGACCCAGCCC
>VXAV01004105.1:0-25656 GCA_013399715.1 Alectura lathami
CTTGCCTATCCCTTCTAAAAAGCTTATAGCCCTCCATGGTATTCCAGTCATGTGAAACATCCCACCACGTTTTTGTGAGTGCAACAAGATCGCAATTCTCCAAGCGCACCAGAGCTTCCAGCTCCTCCTGCTCATTTCCCATGCTGCGTGCATTCGTATAGAGGCACTTCAGCTGGGCTATGGGTTTCCCCTCAGACCCTGGCACACCCCTCCTAGGCTGATCTCTGATGCACTTGGTTTTAACCCCTTCCCCCTTCAAATCTAGTTTAAAGCCCTCTCCACTAGTCCTGCCAACTCCTGGGCAAAAATCCTTTTCCCCCTTCAGGACAGCTGGGCCCCATCTGGTGCCAGCAGGCCAGATGCTGAATAGACCACCCCATGGTCAAAAATCCCAAAGTTCCACCGACGGCACCAGCCTCTTAGCCAGGTGTTGACAAGGTGGGTCTTTTCGTACCCGTCACTGCTCCTCCCTGCCACCAAAGGGATGGAGCCAAACACCACCTGCACCCCAGACCCCTCAACTAACCACCCCAGCTCCCTGAAGTCCCTCTTGATCGCCCTCAAGCTTTTCCCAGTCACCATGTCACTGCCTACCTGGACTACCAGCAGCAGGTAGTAGTCAGAGGATTTCACCAGGTCAGGGATCCTCTTTGCAATGACCCTGACCCGGGCCCCAGGAAGGCAGCAGACCTCCCTATGGGTAGGGTCCGGTAGGCAAACGGGACCCTCCATTCCCCCCAGGAGGGAGTCCCCTACAACAATTGCCCTTCTTTTCTTCTTGGTGGAGGCAGTTTTGAGGCATGGGGATTTGAGCGACCAGCTCGCCCCAGACAACCTCTCAGAACTACCTTCATCCTTAACCTCCCTCACTTGCTCCACGACCTCCAGAGCCATGTACCGGTTGCCCAATGGCACCTGGGTAGGTGAGGCAGGCTTGGGGGGGGTCAGCCTACCCTTCCTAGTAGGGACCTATTTCCACTGCCCCCCATCTCCTGGGCCCTCCCCTTCCGATTGACCTTGAGAGGGTAGGGGGTCCACCACTATTCGTGGAGCATCCTCCTGGTGCTTTCTTCAGCTGCGGTAGGGAGGAGATCCACCCATCTATTTCCCTCTCGAAAAGATGCAAAGCAATCGTCTTTACTTTTCATATGCAAAATCAAGGCCACAGACTTTCACCTGGCTATTATTGTGCCAAGCTAAATACATTTTTATTGAATTGAAACTGTTAGAGGGACATCTAATCTTGAGACCCAAAGCTGAAGTTTATATTCCGGTGGAACACAAACTAGCGTTGTGGTTTACTTTTTCATTTACATCCTAGCAGACCTAGCTACAACAGCATCCCTCTGCTAAACTTTGTGCAAATACCTTGCAAGCACATCCTGGTCACAAGGAACTGACTGTTTAATACACAAGTAAAGGAAGGGCAGGGATGGAGGAGGGGTGAGTGGAGATAAACAGGTTTACAGATGGAAAACTAAAACACAAAGTGATTGATGGCCACATTCCTGTGTCTTCCACTCCTTCTGTAAGAGCTGCATAAACATGCACGAAACCCCTTAAAAATCCGGCTCCAAACAACTTGTCTCAGACCACACAGGAAACCAGTGACAGAGCGCAGGATGTTTGAGTGCCTTGGGAATAAAACTGCTGCTACGATCAGGGCTTTAACAGTCACTGTATAAATATCACAAGAGCCCTTCTCTATCCCAAAGCGTTCCCACTCTGAAAAAGGCAATTTACTCAAGAACAAGGCAAGTGTTCCCAACACCTCCCAAGAGACTTTAGCATGGCTAGGTCTGGTCTCGCTTTTCAGCTATGAGAAGAAATCACATATCAAAATCAGATACAAGTAAACGGTAGTTATGTACAACAGGTTGTAGAAAATTACTGATATACAGAGATACATACACACCACTGTTTTTCTTTCTCCTGTGTTTTCATTTGTCTTGTAGAACAGTTGACCTGTAGCCAAACTTCAGTCTGATATTTTCTTACTTCATAAAACAAACAAACAAACAAAAAAAAAAAACAACCCACAGTGATAGCGAATACAACTTCTGTTAAGTTCAGTCTTCAAGAAAGTTGCCCTTCTGTTTCCTCTACCATATTCCTAGGGAAAACACAGGCTCTTCCGGGGAGCACATCAGTAGTACGGGCACTACCTCGTATCTGTGTGTTTGTGACCGTTGCACAACCATGACTGTTAAGGCCACACTGGGGAATTCCAAGGTGCGAAACACTCTTACATATTTTCCAGATTAGCAGCCCTTCTCTGCTCAGCAGCCTCATTAGCAGCCACTCCACAGTGCAAGCCAGGCCAGTCGCTGTGGGAGGGATCCAGCTGGCAGAGCTTAAGTGCCTTTTTGTCTGCCAGAGCACAGGTGACTCTGAGAGCTGCTGTATGCACCTTTTGCTCTCCACTGATCAGATAAAGAAATGATGATACCTATGTTAGGATTATTACAATTTACAACTAGATTCACACACCACTTGGATGCTTCTGGGCACTCCAGAAAAGCTGTTATCCCACTGGGGAAGTCATGTGAGCTCCCCCCAGAATCCTCGTGGAGTTTAACACTGGGGCTTTCCAAGCTTGTTCGATCAGTGTAATCCACGAGCCAGCCCTATGTACCACCTAGCTGCAGGACTGGGCAGCTTCGTCCCTTGTCAGGTTGTCGTAGTTTGTTCCATGCACGGAAAGTGAGGGGCAAGGTTGTGCTTTGCTGTCCTCTTCCCTCCTCCTGAGACAGATGCTGTGAACTCTTCAGCCAGAAGCTGCTTCTACTGAGAACTGTTAGATGTTTCCTTGGAAAGCTAATGAATATTTATAAATGTATTTGTCACGTTGCTCATTTCACTCTTATAGTATGCAACTTACTGGAAGCAAGTTAAACAGACCAAATTTCAAATGGGAAGCCAAAAAACCACACATACCCACACACTGAGCAGAAGAGCAAACAGCCATTACTCTGGTTCAAAGCACTATAATTTCACATGGAGCAACAGGTGACAATTTATGCTTCAGGAATTAGGGCAGTATTATGAATAAATTGAAAATTCTTGTCGTCGCTGTTCCATGTCACACCTTCCACCTTTGCAGAGATCCTGTTAAATTAAGGCAAGTGGATCAGAGCAAGGGAACTCAAAAGGGTGATCATCACACTGCAGGCTTTTCTCCAGGGCTCAGAGATGGTATTGCATGAGATCACCTATGAATAAAGCTAACCACTTCAAAGTCTTGCCAGCTGCTCCACCCTTCCCCCTGGTTATTTCAGGCAAAGACATTCGCTTTTAATTATGCAGCTTACTACATGTAGAAATACAGTTTCTTCTCCTTGTAAATACATACCCAAAGTCTGATCCCAGTTAGATCACAGGACTGAAATTAGGCTGTAGGATCTGCCAGGGATGGGTCACAAGCATTGAACCTACTGAAGTTTTGTTGTTCACAAACCTAGGCTCAGGTGGGAACTCAACTCATCCAGTCACTGCTCAAATGTTTTGTGATACAGCCTATTGAAGGCAGCAGGAAAGGAGCTGTTTGCTTTGGTGTGAAAGCAAAAGGACTGGCACAATGGACAAGCAACGCTGTTAGCCGTTTGTACTAGTAAGTGAAAATGCAAACTGAATTAATACCATTATTTCTTAACTATGGACTAGTGCAAATTGAAGTAAGTCAATAATAATAAATTGTGAGCTCCCATTTAAAACAGGTGAGTATTACAAGCTTCCATGGAAGGAGATGCTCATTAGACAATGCATTCACAGCAAGCTTGGGTTAGAACTAGGGTTAAACCTCCCAAGTTTTTAAGGCTTCAGACAAGAGGCGTGATCATCTGGAAATTCACTTCAGGCTAAGGCTGCTCGTGGGGATGCCACCTGGCTAGCTGTTCAAGAAACCAGCAGTCCTGCTGCTCCTTTGCATCAACACTGGTGCTTATCTGGTCTCACAGTGAGCTGGCCCAGGCATCCATGAGTCAGTGTTCACTTATACTGAGCTATGGGACATAATGGCATGGTAAGAGAAATGGGACTACCTCATTCAGCAGCAGGTAGCCATTAGATCAGCTTAAATGTAGAGCAAGACCTTACCTAAAGTAAAATGGCAGTTTCCTATGTCTCAGGTATGCTGTAAAGAGGAATATGAAGATTATTTTGTACTCAGATTCTCCACTGAAGACAGATTTCCTCTAATAACTTGAAAAAAAGATCCTTTTCCCACTGATAAATCTAAAGAAAATGGTTGATTCAATTGTTTACAGTTTGGATTCCGATAACGGTCACCCAGAATCCTTTGTAAGTACATATCCCAAGAGCAGAGGATCTAGAAGAGCCTCTTACGGGCTGCCAGAATGCTCACTGGGTTTCAGAGCATTGCATCCTGCATAGTCACCCACACAGCAAGATGGAGGTAGCATCCAGTGATGGGTACATCACACAACCTTCAATTATGTTATCAGCTGGCTTCCTCCTGAGCAGCATGGCTCACACGGTGAAGTTCAGCTATGAGAGGAAGAGACTCCCACCATTACAGTATATGCCTACTATAAAATACCTTGAAAGGAATGCCTGGACACATCCAAACCTAAGAGCCCTTCCTATCCATCACAAGGACTCCACAATATCCCTTGCTGCAAGCTGTAGTAAGATTCGCTTCACTTTCCTGAAATCCGTGGTGGTTCAAAGCTCTGATTCAACTTTGCTACCACTCCTTGCCAGGTATGTACTTCCGTGCTAAGCTCACTGAAGAATGCAGCAGGCACTTTCTGCTGCGAAAGTTCTGGAGAGTAGGGAGGGAAGGTCAGTGAAAAGTGAGATGAAAATATTTGTTCACAAATCCAAATTATTTGTTTACTCACACTATGACAGACTATGGAGAACTACTGGAAATCTTAATAAATTGGACAGCATAAAATTAAGTTTGCTGGAGATAAGAACATGAAGAGGCATTTTTGAAGGAACAATTTAAGATTACTCATGCAGACTGAATTCTAAACTAGCTGTAGTTTCTTAGGAAAAGTTTACGTATGATCCTGGACATTATAACAAGGATGTTTGCCTTGAATGCAGAGATGCCAAGAAAGTAAATAAGATACAGGACTGTAGTAAGAAGCAGATGAAAATATGGAAAAATATTATAGAGCCAATACATATATGTGTTTTATATGAGTACATGACCTCCACTTTACTCTGGANGTTTCTGGAAAAAAAAAAAAAAAAACTATCTGCTGAAGGTACAGAGTTGAAGAAGAAAAACTGAAAAGAATTCAAGACAGAGGGTAAGACATGAATAGAGAATGCTTCCCTAGAAGAAGTTAAAAAGATGTAAGGTCAAGTTAGACTAAACTTTTTGTGGTAGCAGCAAAGTATGGGAACGTTGGGAAAGGGATGCTGTTGAAATAACTCTTTTCTGCCTCTCCAACAACATTACATTTCCCATTGTTGGATCTGGGAAGAACCTTAGGATCCTGTGTAGTGTTTTGTAGAAGGGACCAAAGAGTCTATAGCTCCAGACAGAGCTACGCTTTCCCCATGATTTGTTTTTTCCTTTTTTTTCTTTTCCTTTTTTGCAAGCACACAGCATAGACGTTGTGATGCAGAAGTCTGACATAACACAGCTGCCATTGCCAAAGAGCTCATCTCTTTTTACAGGAGATCCTTTGGCGACTATCAGATTCGGTTGACTGACCAACGCTTTGGATCCAGTCTTTTGGCTTTTACATTAACATGATTTAAATTCCTGCACTGTGTGCATTTGGAGTTTCATCCACCTATTCTTCATTTATATTTCAAGGCTGAACTTCCTCTGCAGGGACTCATACCAAAGTTTACAGTAGCATGAACATGAGTAGTTTCTCAAGGAGTCTATCTGCTGTGGAAAATAGAAGGTAAAGGCAGACCTGAGAGAGAGTGAATTTCAAAATTTTTGCTTCCCTAGGATACCTTTACAGAAAGCACTCAGTGACAGTCCACCAAACAGCATCATTCTTGGGCCTCAAGCTGAAAGTACCTATGCCAGAGAGTTGAAAGGAAGCTGAATAACAAAGAAGAGTGCAATTGAACCCAATTAACCATTCTTATAATAAGAGGAGAGGAGAAAATGGAGAGGCAGAATAACATTTTAAACCAAACATTTAAATACTCAATAAGCCTTCTACTGCAACATGTAATTAGCTTGTTGAACACATTCCCAGAGGATATCGTTCTACTAAATAGTTTAGTGGATACGACTGTAGGTATTCCTCATTTTTAATGTACTCAAGGTAAACACTACTTTATGGCTTCTAGGAAGACAATGATCAGTGTGTATTTCTGCTGTAAATCCCCTTGTATGTCACACATCCAACACAGACACTGTGCAACTAGTTTCAATGTGTAAGTTCTGCACTGGAGCATTTTGTGTCAATCTCTGTCAAATACATGGTTTTGGGCTAGGGAGAGTGTTGCCAGTGTGGTAATTTGTGCCTCCCTAAGATCTACCCAGTAATAATGCTCCCCTCACTCCCTCACTTACTCAGGAGGATACCTATTGCCATTTCATAGTATATATAGCCAAAAATGATTCTTAAGCTCTTAAGATTTTGAATGGTGTCCTTGAAAAAAAAGAAATTTCTGTCACAGCAGAGGTGTTACTGAGTAGTAATAGCAGGTGGGAAGAGAACAAGACCTGTTTCTTCCTCGTCTTTCATTTAAATGTGTGGTTGTTTGTTTGTTTGTGGGGTTGGGGTTTTATTTTATTTAAACAGACTAGCCAGCTCTACTTGTCATTTTTTAGCCATAGAGGGAGTTTGTTCAAGGTCTGTCAGCATTTGCCTGCATTTTGCCTAGAGATATTGCACTTCAAGAATCCTTTTAATAGAGAATAAATACATTAAAAGTCAGAAGTATATTTGCTCTTTAAACTGTTTTTCTGATTTCTAATGCCTGCCTTCTTAGCAGGGAGGATGGTGATGAGTTGTTCAACACTCTTTTGCATGTTCCAGATTTCTCCCTCACAAAGCTAGGGGCCAGTCCAACTGCTGCATGCATCAACAGGAATACTTCTGTTCATGCAGTGCTTGAAGAAAAACAGAACCCAACAACAACAAGGAAATAAATCAATAAATAAAAGCACCACACGTACACCCACCAGCAGTGGCTTATTTCACAAAAGAAGAAAGACACAGAAGGTCAGAGCTTAATACTGGTTGATTTGAAGTTTTAAGAGGTTCACCATTATTTGTGCTCTCAGGAAAGGCAATCACCAGCATTTAGCAAGTGCAGTGCCTTTCTGCACACACCCCAAACCACCCTAGGGTACAATATCATGCAATCCAAAATGTACATAGGTTCTGCACCTTCTCCAGAGGTACCTGGCACTAGCTGTGGCCAGAAATAGGGCTGTAGACTGTAGCACTAGTACCAGGTAAATAATTACTGCAATACTTCAGACACTGTAAAATATTTTAAATAGCAACAACAAAAAATACTTGAAAAAGAAATTTAAAAAGAAAACAACTCACCATTCTGGAAACTAAGACCCTTCTCTTAGATCCAAATTATGTAGTGGCTCAGGACATCGGCACAGTTGAAAGAACACCTATTTTTTGCTCGGGCTTTGAGAAATTCCAACGTGCTGAGGGCTGGGTTAGCTGCTGAGAGCACACCTGGTTGTGTGCCTGTCTGTTAGGGGTGCTGAACAATGCCTGCTGGAATTTGCAGTCTAGCAGGTACCTGGCACCACTTGTGCAAACAGGCAGGAGAGAGGGAAGGAACTACATTACCCACAATTGCCTTTGGCTGGTTTATGATTACACCTGAAACCAGGAGAGGTGGAGTGGGAGTTTCGCCCTGGGGAGGAGAGATAGGCACACCTGGAAGAGAGAATGTGCACTCCGTATGTGCCACCAGAAGATGGTTAAGGTTTTCTACTTTCACATGACATATTGCAAATCTGTTGAATGTGTTGGGGGGGGGACAAAGGATGGTGTCCTGATAAAGTTTAGGGTTAGAAATAATTAGATTTACAGACAATGAAAACAGCGACCAAAATTGCGCGAACCTGTAGGACCGGTTTGGGCATCTCTGTGCATGTAAGGTAATCAGACAACTGGGTATGAGGAAGCAAATGAACAAGGGGTGGCAATGGCCTGAGAAGATATCTGCAGAGGAAGCGAGGCAGGGACATTCCAAGGGGAAAGATTTCCTTTTGTCCCTGCGACCTTGAGGAAATCCTAAGTTTTCCCGAGCATTATATTGCCTGTGTTGCAATACTGATTGCAGTGTTTTGTAGGATAGAGAGACAAAGATCATAGCCACAGAGAGATAAGACAAATGGTATTTGAAGCAGCCAGCAGCCGTGTCATGGGGAGTTGGAGAAGAGATTATTTTCCTGTCCTGTTTTTATTTGCTAGTGGTGTTATAGTGGCACTTAAAATTCACAGCTGAAAATCTCCTTTGATGAAAAGAGGCTTTACAGACTTCTAAGCCCACCTCCAAAAAGCTGAAATATAAATCAACAAGATAAAAAAGAGGAGAAAAGCAGAATACTGGAGGAGATCATGCCAATACCAGTGGACAATTTCCAACAACAAAGCTATTACTTGCCAAAATATGTAGTTTTGTTCAACTAGAGCCAGTAGCAAAGTAGAGTCAAACTCAGCAAATAGTTTTCATCTGGGAAAAAATGAAGGGGAAAGTATTAGCAGGAACAGTGCCAACACCATTTCAACTAAAGGGTAAATCCATTGCAGCACCTGCAATGTTTCAGTTCCTTCAGAGAATTCAACACTTTCTCTCCCACCTATTCATCCAGAAAACAGCCTTTCCTACCTGATTTTATGGGACTGTGAGGTGGGAATCGCTTCTATTTCATATAATAAACTGAGGCATTGGCTGTGACAGAAATGAAGAGAGATGCTCCATCTCCAGGTGCCCTAACCAAGTAGATATATTGTAGAGAGCTCTGCTCTGCTGTCAGAAGCAAGAGGTTAGAGTAGTACCACTGAATAACACAGCAAGGCTAGTCACTTTGTACTAAAACTGTTACAGAAAACTTAACTGATTTTTGTTTCCAAGGGTCTAGCTGGAGACTCAAGGTCTGGAAATAGAATATGTAGTTTAGATAACATCCTGTCAGGAGGATAAAGGAAACATTTCCAGGAACACTTATTGGCTTACTTGGAGATATTAACAAAGCAAATATTTAAATTTTGTTAAGTATTTCATTTTCTTGGCTTTTTTTTTTTTTTGAGCTAGATACTACTATGTGTCTTTAATATGGAAGACAACGACATCCTCAAACCAGTTAATACTCATTGTTATACTAATATAATTTAATTAGAAATTAAGATCTTGATATCTTAAGCTCTAAATTTCAACACCTTTTTCTATCATCTCAGATTATTCCTTAACATTTCTATTAGATAAAATACCTTCCCCAGACTTCATGTCTCTGAGTAGATCATTAGCTCAGCAAAGAAATGTTGGATCCCAGTAGAAACATTTTTAGAGCCAGATGTTTTTGACAATCCATTCTTTTGATTCAAAGAACAATTTAAGAAGTATTAGTGATACTTCTTAAGTATCTTTAAGTACTTTAAGGTCAATTAGTGATTGACCTTAAACAAGAAGATTTAAGTTTAGGCTGATTATTTTTAACATCCTTTTTCTTAAGGATGAACCAAAACTCAGTCGAACTAATATGGTTCTCAACTGTTTCTCATTTGGAAAGTATCATAGAGGATATCTATACCTGTAGATTTGTGGGACCCTGCTGGCCCACATAAAGCATCTACAGGATTTCAGTTCACCTCTGGGCCTTAGAATAGGGCTTGAATACGAACACAGTTTATCTGGGTGTTCTGCGCAAGGGTGACTAGTAATTAGTTCCCACATTTTTATTAAAGTCTGCTACTTCTGTCATGTTACATAATAGACTTTACTATTTAGAGCAGGTGTTTTAAACACAACACTGCATACCCCGTTCCCTCTCCAAGAAAGGATCTGACCAATCTGCATCCCTTTCCAGACTCCACAGAAACCCATGCTCTGCGGCAACTTTCCTTTGAAAATCATTTGATGAGACACTGTAGTCTTCTGCAGCATGACTCATTTTCAAAGCAAAGTCTTCTGTAAAGTAGATTTACACTGTTAGGTTTTAGGAATGTTAAGTATTATGTGAACAGTTAGTAAGCAATCTTCTGTGTTCAATTAACCACACTGTTTACGTAGAGGGGAAACCCACATGCTGTACACACAGACAAAAGCAATAGCAGATGTTCACAGGCTCAGTTGGCGATACGTTTTTCACATTTTTTTTGGTTTGCTAATCTCAAAATCAATGGAATCAATGGAATTTGGGGAAAAATATTGTGGGACAGAAGGGGGGCCTAAGGTGGAAGGCCTGGAAGCTGAGAACACCTGGGCAGTGCAGGAAGCCCTGGGTGAAAGCTGACTACGAGGGCTCAGTCCATGGGAACACGTTCACTAGTGTAGTAGGGGCAGAGGAACTGTTCAGCAGCAGCCAGGGCTGCCAGCACCAGGGAACAAGCAACATCATGGGATACTTACCTCACTTTGGAATGGGATGAGTGCCACCAAGCCACATCCTTTGGCTTTTGCAACCTTACTGGTAGTGGTGGCAGGATCCTGGAAAGCCTGGGAGTGTAAACAGTCATGTTCTGGCTAGATGTAACACAACATGTATGGGAAGTGGCAGCCATGTCCTCACCTCATAGTTGATTACAGTATGTGCTTTCCACCTCACTGATTTTTTCCTTTGTGTTTGTTTGTCTAAATAATTACAAATTTTGATGGCTGAAGCCAGTAATGATTACAGAGTCAAAGGGCTCACTTCGGCTCTGTCCGTAAACACATTTTCCTTTTTTTTCACAGTGAGTAGCTGGGCAGAAAGCAGAGTATCTTTTTTGGACCTGATCTCTGTTTTGCTACAGTTCTCATCAGAAAAAAATGATAAACACCAGGGCTCCAATGTACATTACATATTGTTCTCATCCCGTTTGTTTCAGTTCCTAAAGCTCATGAGGAAACAAATATGAAGCCCCTGCCCAACAAACTGCTAGAAAAGCAGAACCATAAATCCTAAGCAACATGATAGTTACCTGTATTATGTTTTTCATTAAAATTAGCTGTGGCTACTACAGCATTATGCATAAATATGAAAGAAAAAGAAAAGATGCAATGTCAGCCCATTCTGGATATAAGTAAGTCACTCACACATGGTCAAATGCAGATTTTATTTTTTTTCTCCCCCCACCAGCGGAAGAAAAGCTCCATGACAGAGACTATTCTGACCAAAGATGTTTACACATGAAGTAACAGCTTGAGTACACCTCCCAGTGAAAAAATATTTAATAACCAGAAGAGATATGGGGGTGAGAATTGGTTTTCTGCCAGATCTGTGCTAGAAAACTGATATACTGTACTACAGTTATGCTGGCAGGAGCAGTTTTGGCTTGACTTACTGATTCCAGAACCCTCTGTGTAATCTATACCAGCAAAAGCACTGATGCTGCCAGTTCTGCGTCCACATTAGAGCTGTTGCCAGTATAAAATATTGCCAAAAATCACATTCCTAAGGGACATTACTTATACCAACAAAAGTTTCTAATACAAAGCAGGTTTTACAAACACTAACGAATACTCCACCCAGGCAGGCGAAACCACCTTTCTTGGTAAATAGTGAACCACAGATATCTGAAAGCTTTTACCTGCTTTCTGAAGGGCAGGATATAGTCCTGTGCAGTGTTAAACCTCAGAAAGACAGCTCTCAAAGCATGGTACATCCTCAGCAGGACGTCCTAGCCTTCAGTCAAGGTGAAGACTTTACTTAAATAAAATATCTGTTGCGTTTTAATGAACACAGAACTTGTGTTTCAGTACTGTATGGGAAACTACAGCCAAAGTCCACAGCAGGAATGCATACTGAAACTTCTGAAGGCAATAGGCCAAACTGAAACAACACTGTGCAGCATGGAAGTTAGTAAGGACAACATATTGAGCAGCAGAAGCTATACCTATGTTTGCACACTGAAAAAAAACATTGAAATTAGTTCTCCACAGTGAGCTGGATCAAGCACTGAAATCTGTTAGAAAATAAATCAGAAAGTCCTGGTGAAAACACAGCTGTTCTGATTAGTACATGTCAACAACCTGAGAAAAGTCATTGTTTTGCTCTAGTATTTATGTTGGTGAAGGAATGAGTATACCATGCCCTTATGTTAATGGAATATAATAAAAGTACTATTAAATTATTTTTTAAAGAGGAGTGGGTGTTTTGTTTATTGGTTTGTGTTTGCTGTTTTTTTTTTTTTTTCTAGTAAATTAAAAGCTTTAAAGAGAATCATCCGATCAAAACATTAATGTGAATAGCTAGCTGGAAAATTTGACTGAAGAATACCGGGGAAGAGCTTTCCTGAATGGGGAGCATATGGTTGCCAAAAGGGACTTGGAGAAAGGCCTCCGAGAGTGGTAAAGAAAGATCTCTTTCTCTCCTGAAACAGCAAGTGGGTTGGAACTTCAGTCCTAGGCAAGCACCCACAAAATGTCTTTTGTTACAGAAAAACTTTTGTTTCTTTTCTGTAACTACAGCTTTTTAGTTTGGTTAGTTGTTAGATAACTTTAGGCAGCGTCTGTTCTTTAAACAAACAATTTCCTTGTGTGTTTACACCATTTTCACTCTGTTGCTGGTAAACCTCTCTTCCACAGCAGAATCTGCTGCTCTGTGCAGGGAAGAGTCACTTACTCCATTCCCACGAGAACAGGCACCAGGGGACCTCAGAGAAGGAAAACAAATTTGGCTTTAGCATGCAAGCCAAGCCTACCACCTCAGTCAATAAGGCACAGGCAAAGTCTCGCATGGCCCAAGCAATGTTTTGAGGAGACCCCTTGTAGTAATGCCTCCGGAACCCAGGCAGGGTCAGGAATAGACAACAGGGCCACATAATGTTTATTTATGTGGTGTTAGACTGGGAAAAGATTGACACCTTTCAGGTCATTATAAATCTGTTTTTCTTGTAGTCCCTCATTAAACCCCTGGACTAATTAAGACCGATCATTTCACTGAGATTACTGGTCAACAATGGAAATGTTTTATGTAACAGTAAAAAAAAAAACTCTGCACACAGGACTCCAGGCCAAGAATTTCATGTCTTAAAGGGTAATGAACAGTGAAGCAAGAAATGCGCTTCCATTTCAGAAGATTTTCTTATATTATATTTTTAGAAATGATTAGCAGCATTTTGGTAGAAAATAACTGATTACTAGAGAAGTGAAAAAAAGGTTTTGGTGGTGGTGGTTTCAGCTGTTACTGTCCATGCTGGCCACTGTTTTGTGAATCCATTAGCCATTTCAGCTCAATTCAATGAAACGCGGGGACAGAAACCTCAGACTTGGTAGAATGCAGCAAGCTTCATGAAAAGGTTCATCTGTGTAAAAAAGGATAGTTAAGGGTGTCTGTGGAGAAAAGGTTCCTGTATTATTAAACAGCAGAGAATCACACAGAACAATGAGGGAGGGACTGCTACAAAAGCACAAATTGCAGAGATGTTTCAGTGTAAAATCCAGTTCAAAACAAAAATTTATGAAAAATTTAGCTCCAGAAGCTCCTCTTCCTCATAGGTATGCATTTTTGTTTTTTATTTTTGTTAATCAATGTCCATATAGGAGAAAAAAAGGTATTTTTGTACATTTATATGACAGAAAGAATCAGAATCTAATCTCACTTTAAATCCAAAGCAGGCCTGCTTATTTAAATAATATGTGCCTAGCTTTGGCCATACATGTTGTCAGCATGGACCAGTTTTTCAGCAACTACTATGTTAAGAACTTGAAAATCTGGCCATAGGCGCCTCACCAGGAGTCACGAGATACAAGACGCTTTTTGAAGTCAAGCCTTTGTTTTGTGCCTAGGTGGAAAGCAGTCTCTTCTGCAAATCAGATTTAACTACCAGGCTAAGACCTGAAAAATGTATTCTAGCACCATTACAGACTTAAAACTGACTGTCTCTGTGTTAGATAGGGTTGAACACAAGCCTAGACAATGTAAGTTTCATATTCTTCTTGTCTTTTAAAGCTGAAAATAAGTACTAGCTGCTTTTTTTTTTTTTCCTTTTATTTCAGGTTCGTAAAGGTGCAATTCTGGAAAGGCTTAAGCCCATTAAAACATTTGTGCTATGTTTTCTTACAAACTTGAATAATTATTTCCTAAATATACACCAAATGCAGCATAATTATGATTTACCTATAATTAGCTGAATTATAACTATATTAATTAAGTAAATCACAGTATAATTTGCCTATAAACTAAATATTTGTTCCCTTATCACAGATTATATCTCCACTATTACAGGCGCTAATAAACCCTGAAAACTTAGGGCCACAAATAGTGTTTTCTTCACTGCAAAGTGAGAACTTTTTTTATTTCAGTAGAGAACTTTTCCTCTGATTAGTAGAAAATATTTTTTCCATTTTTTCCATTTAAGTTTAATAATGCTTTATAGACTATATTTAATGATAAACCCAAATGTAACTGATTTGCTGAACCTAAAAAGGAGCTAAATAGCAAGTCAACAGCAAAGCTGTGAATGGAACCAACAGCTGGCTTCTGGTCCCTTCTTGTGGTCACCCAACATCTTCAAACAGAACATGCTGTTGCTTACGGTAACATTTCTTTGAAATGCAGTCAATTTCAATAAGCCAAATGACAGCATATTTCTGCAATAGTCTAGGTCTACTACATACTTGACCTGATATACCCAGTACTTCATGCCTAATAGCTGAAGAATTCATTAGTCATATTTACTGTGTTGATATTTCAGATAAAATGTTGCATCCTACTACTAATACGAGTCATGGGTTGGGCGATGTCTGTAGTACGAAAAAAAAATTATGTGCAAAATTACCATAAAATTGTAAAGGAGACCTGAACTGATCACATTTTATTCATCAATTACTTTCATATCATTTTTACAGATTAAAAATGTACAGATTTGTGTTGAATTTTTCATGTATTTTCCCTGGATAATTTGATTATACTTATTTTTATAGCAACTCTAATTAGATAAGTTCTACTATACCTTTGTCCCAGATTTGAGACACAGAACCATGAATGTGAGCCCTCACTTTCTGTGTGCTCATTACCTAGAAAAAAGCACATGGTTCTCCCTGTTGGGTACAGAAGGGAAGGGAAAAATCTTGTGACAGCAAAGAAAAAAACACCACTGTGAAAGAAACTACTCAGCTGTGTAACCACTCAGATGTTCATTAAGTTTCTGAGTCAGCAAAACATCAGCTAATCTTGCTGTTGCTGATGCAGTTCAGAAGCGTATTTAAATTGTGGACTTTGGTGTTTTGCTGTTTAGGACTGGCATTACCATACTGGCATCGCATATGTATAATGTGTATAATGTTTTTTTTTTTTTTTTCCTGACATGGAGTCTAAGCTCTGGAGTATGTATCTCACAGCTACACAAGCAATCAATACCAACGAGACAGTGCCACCAGCATGCTAATGCTACCTCACTTTAATAACTGCAATGTAATTTCCCAAAATCTCTGCAAACACCCACTGGGCCTGCAAAATGCTGTTTATGGAACAGAAATCTACTTTTCTATAACAAGAAATTTCTGGTGTACTGTGAACATATCATGCTTCCTCATCATGCAGGCTGATCCCACTGCTTTCAGAAAAGGCCTGGTTTAATTCTCAAGTGCCACACAGGCAGTAAGAGCTGTGCAGACCTTTGCTCTGCATTACTCAAATGCTGTGTCTGCAGAGTGATCTGAAAGCAGCCTGGAAGGGCTGCAGGTGAGTCTTCCAGTTAACCTTGTATTGTGTGAAGGGATCTTAGACCCTGCATAAGTGGGAGACTGCAGCATGCCCTTGGGGATGCTGCTGTGTCAGCTCTGCACAGCCACAGCACAGAGTCACAGAATCACAGGGGTTGGAAGGGACCTCAGGAGATCATCTAGTGCAACCCCCTGCTAAAGCAGGTTCCCCACAGCAGGCTGCACAGGAAGGCGTCCAGATGGGTTTTGAATATCTCCAGAGCAGGAGACTCCACAGCCTCTCTGGGCAGCCTGTTCCAGTGCTCCAACACCTTCACAGTAAAGTTCTTTCTCATGTTCAGATGGAACATCATGAGTTCCAGCTTGTGCCTATTGCCCCTTGTCCTGTCACCGGGCACCACTGAAAAGAGCCTGGTCCCATTCTCTTCACATCCAACCTTTGGATATTTGTAAGCATTGATCAGATTCCCTCTCAGCCTGCACTTCTCCAGGCTGAACAGAGCCAGGTGTCTCAGCCTTTCCTTGCACATGAGATGCTCCAGGCCCCTCACCATCTTTTTGGCCCTGCGCTGGACTCTCTCCGGCAGTTCCCTGTCTTTGTTGAACTGGGGAGCCCTGAACTGAGCACAGGCTGCTCCAGATGCGGCCTCACCAGGGCAGAGTAGAGGGGGATGATCACCTCCCTCGCCCTGCTGCCCACACTTCTCATGTGCCCCAGGATCCCAATAGCTTTCTTGGCCACAAGGGCACACTGCCGGCTTGTGGCCAAACCGTTGTCCGCCAGAACACCCAGCTCCTTCTCCACAGATCTCCTTTCCAGCAGGTCAGCCCCTAACCCATACTGTCCCCAGTTCAGTACTGTCACCAGTTGCTCCCGATTACCATAATAACTAATTATGGTCTGTGCTGCCAGAGTGCTGCCTGCAGGTGCAGCAGTCCTGCACCCACCGCCCATCTCTGTAACTATCATGTTTCTCTGTAAAGTTTTCTCTTTTAAGACTTTCAGAGAGACTCTAGCAAAAATGAATTGCCCGCTTAGAGAAAATCTGGTAGCTATTACAAATAACATGATTTAAGTACAGTGTATGCTGAGGATGCAGTTGAGAAGTTATGCCAAATCTTCTGCTGTTATCAGAGCAGCTCCACCAGGTCAAAGGGAGTAATTCCAGTTCGCATCTTCTGAAGATCCCATTCCTCAGAGTCTGCCACCAAAGTTGTTAAATGTGGAACATTTCTTTGGTGCATGAGGTCCCTGGTAAGTGAAAGCTCTGGAAATAAGAGTATATTTGGTTTTGGGGCCCCAGCACAAGGCCTTTATGGGGCCAGTTTTGTAAGGTAGGTTCTGCAACACACTGAGTATCTTCAGTGCTGACAGGCTCAAGGGAGTGCTCACTCAGAAATCTTGCAGGGTTTGCTCCTGTTGTCTTCATTATGAATGTAATGGTTTATCTTTGTTGGCACCTACAGGAGCAGGATAAGATCATGTAATTAACTGCTTTAGAATTCATTAAATGCCATGGGTGGTTTTGGGAAACATTTTCTATTAAAACAACACAACTACCAATAGCTTAATATCTTCTAGTGCTATACAAAATTCTCTCTAGTCTTTCATTTTTTCCCCTCCATTTGTTTTAAATGTAGTGAGGAAGCTGTTGTTAATCAGGAGTGATGAAATTGTGCTAGAGCTGATTGTGGTGTCCCCAGCTGCAACTTCGCTAACTTCAGACAACTTGGAGTTTAGAGCGGCAGTGGCACTGCCCTGTGCGTGGAAGTGCATGCATGAGCAACAGATTAAAGGCTGTATATCTATCTCAAAATATAACAACGGAATAGTTGCATTTCAGCAAACACACAGACAACAGTTAATCTGCCTGTGAAATAAGATGGTTTTGAATGCAGTTTGGATCACAGAAGATTCACAAGGATTCCCTTTGCATGCTTCTCTTGCATGCAAAAGTTTAGAAACATTCATAACCTGGGCAGTAATGTTGGCATATTTCAGTAGAACTTCTAGACTATAGCAGCACAAATAAAAAATAAATTAAAAAATAAAGTATGCTCATAAATTCCTGTGTATATGAAAACCCACATTTTTGCTTTCATATTATTATCTATTCTTTTCAGTTTCTTAGTTGATTGGGATTTTGGACTGCATCTATATAAAGAGATACTTTTTGGAATAGGAGGTGATTATCTCACTTTATTAATAGTGGACGAATTCAGTCATACTAAAATACTACACATTAAGATATTAATCTTTTAAATATGAGGAAAAATAACAACTTTCAGATCTGAAAATTTTCCAGTGCTCTTCCCAATGAGTGTCTTGAAATGGATTCTTAGCAACATCTGCAAGCTGTAAGTTACTGGTATTTTCCTCATAACCATATAAAATTATGAACAAGTTCAGTCAAGATTGTGAAATTGTAGGCCAATGCCACAGCTCATTATGATGAAGAGAGTACTTAAATACACCCACAAACACCATTCATTATCAGTACCACCAAGCCCATTGTTACTGCCTTCACCACTTTTGAAAGCAGCTGGTGCATGCTTTCTGGTTAAATAAATATGCATATTTCTGATGTGATATTAACAGACTTCTTGCAAGCTGACTGTCTGGCAAGTGTCAACTCACACTGACCCACCATGTCTCACTCACTGATAGGGAATCTTAGGCTCACAACTCTTATCTCCTGCTCCTCCATAGCTTGGGCTACACCTCATGCACTGGCAGTGCAATACTCTCACCGAGATCCCACTACTGCTGACCAGCTGCACCTAGAGCACTGGTTGCAGAGCAGGAAAGTGTTCTGGGTAAGTGCTAAAGCTGACAAGAAGACAGGTGTTTGTTAATATTTGCCACGTGTGGAAGGACTTCTTCCAGGACTCAATTTCTGATCCAAAAACTTCCATGCAGCCCCTTTGACTCAGATCTCAGCCTCATGTCCCCCTTTCCATCATCCAGAATCTCTCTTGCACATTGAAGCAAATGAATCTTGAAAGGAAACACACTGACTGAGTTGGAAAATCAGTCAATTGCGTTGCAATTAGAACTATTAATTCAAAGTATGTCTGGATGTTTCTATTCAGGTTGACATCATTATACATTTCCAGATCTTAATTAACAAAAGAGGTGCCTCTTTTGTTCAGCATTGCTGGACACTGGCAAATGAATTTAACTGAGACCCCAAAAAAGGTCATAAAATAATTTGTTGAAATTGACTATCTAGCTTCGTCAGCCACACTTTCTTTGGAACTTTTCTCTTCCTTGGAATCTCAGGCACATCCAAAAATTTCTCACTTCACATCTTTTTAGTGGATTTGTCCTAGAATATAACCCTGGGCAAATCGTGCCTGCCAAAATGTCTGTGGCAGTTCAGAAACTAAACCCTTCGTAGATTTTTATCCTGGCTTCTCTGCCAAGAATTCTGTAGCTAGAGCTCTTCTAGGATAACATATCAGGTGAGTGCTCCTCACTGCATATATAGTCTGAAACTGTACTTACGAAAAATCTCGTACTGCAGTCCTATTCTGCCATTTGAATTACAAAGTGCTAATCTTTGCTTGATACTGTATTTCCAGATTTCAGCAATTTGAGTGGACAGAAGTAAGATTTTCCTTCTTTTGCTGCAGCTTGCATTGGAAAATAGGTCTACCCTGCCTGGAACTTTTCCATGAACTTAGTGTGAAAGAGAGTGATTTTCAAAACTCACAATACCTTGCAAACAGTTCAAACAACCATTTAATTTTTTTTTTTATCTACATCTCTCCAGGCTTTCCTAGTCATCTCAGAAATTAAAACCAGTTCTCCCCCAGACATGCACAATCCTTTCAGTCAAATTCCTTATGGTGTCATCATTACTCTTCTTTACGTGTCATGAAGAATAACATCTCATTTCTGTCACTTAGATTAAATTTGGTAGTTGGGTAAACAATTACAGGGATGTTAGATACAATAGCAGTATTTTTCATCCCCAACATGTGCCAAATTCCTAGCATGACCATTGCAGTGAGCAAACGGATCTCTTGCCTTCTCCTTTTTGCTACGTGTGGTTCAAAGATTTCCATAGCATTGGCATCCTCACAGAAGCTTCCGTGACAGTTGTTGAGCCTCAGGGCTGAATAAACTATTATATCTTTACCATTATAACTGCTTCTTCTCATTGAGTAATGTTGTGGACTCTATATGAACTTTCATCCGTGTGGACTTGAACAAAGTCAGTTGCTTTTTGTTCGGGAAGTTTGCTGTTTCATCAACCACAACTGGAGGCTGTTTACAAGAAACCATTGCGAAAATGCTCCTCACAATTTGAATAGCCATGATTTTTGTTAACTCATTTGGAGTAAGTGGAATTGCGCGTTTATTTTGACCTTTTTCCAATTGCTGTAAAGTTCCAGGAGTACATATGTTTTCAGAAAGCAGTTGAATAAAGTTGTGTTCAGCTTCCGAGAGGCAGGCATGTCTTCAGCTTGTTTAGTCCAATGATCTCAAGGTCCAAGTCTTGGTCTTGCAAGATGTTGAACACCATTCTGAATTTTGTTATAATTTTCCTTTTTCCTACTTTCTCCTGTGAATACTGAAAGTTTTCCAAGTCACTGACATTCTTTGTGGCTGCTTCAAAAGCAAGACTTTTGACACCTCAAGCTTCTTTTTCGAAGCAGAGGATCCAAGCACAGTAAATGCTTCTTCTCTGTACCTAATCAGAAGTAATTAACAATTAAAAGCTACATGACCACAGAAATGAAGTGCATGGTCACAGTCCTCAAAATCAAACCCCTGAAAACCTTCAAATTACAGTGAGCAGAGGAATTGTTCCATCTTCCACGGTTACACAGAAGGAAAGGCTTCAGTGGTGTCTGATGAAATGTTTCAGATATTTTACTGGAATCAAGCACTGATTCTTATTTCATGTGATTATATATATAGTCCATTGCTACACCAATAAAAAGTTCATTTTTTGTGAATTTCCTTTCTGTGTAAATAACATTTTAAAATATATTTCATTGTAATACATTTGATCTTCTAAAAAAAAAAATGTACACTTTCTTACTATTTTGTTCAAACACTAAAAGTTTTTTAAATTCTGATAAATGAAACTGTTTAGCTGACTTTGGATTTCCCTGTTAACTGTTTTATATAGAGTAATCTGAAGTACAGGAGAATGAAGAAGTGACAGCCAGACAGTTAGATTCCTACTTATCCACAGAATTAGAAATTTAGTTTCCTATTCATCCACAGAAGTATATTTTTCCTCGTTCTGAGATTACTAGTTATAACCAATTTGTTAAAATAGAATATGGGGGTGGGGGTGGGGGGGAAGAAATTTTTTTCCTCAAAAAGTCTAGGAATTTGATGAGAAACACTTTTATTTAAAAACACTTCCACTAGCAAAAAAGTAGTTAACCAGAGGTTTTATATAAGAAATTTTCATTTCTTCTTCTGTGTAACTATTTTCCTGAAGTCACACAAGAATTTTGCAAAAGAGTGCTGCAGATTATTTAGCCACAGTCTAACCTTGCCACAAGATCCACCTCAGTGCCTCGTATAATGTTCTCAACTGAACAAGACAAACTGTGTCAGCCTTGCTTTAATTGCAACTTGCCCTCATTTTTTATTGTTTTTGTTTTTTGAAAAGCAGGAAACCAGGAAGAGTGGTATGTCTGGAAAAAGAAACAATCTTACTCTTTATTAACTTTTGGAGGTTTTCTGCCAAATGCTTCCTGTTCATTTTCATGAGAAAGAGTAACACCACCAGAAGTGAAATATGTCTTTGTGGCTCTAAACATAAGCAAAAATACTGATGAATCAGAGGTAAAGAATTATTCTGCCAAATCATAATTTCAGTAGCATAGCCTTTGTTTGTTTCACCAAATACTTTCTTGGAGGTAAAACAGTATTTCACCAATTCACAGGACTAAGAAGATTTCCAGAAATCAAAAAGAAATGTTCTTTCTTCATGCCATCGCCAGGAACATAGTAGATCTAGGAAAAGAAAAAGCCAGGAGCCATACTTCAGAGGTTTTTGGTCTAAATAGAAAATTTGGTTACATTCAAGAAGTGGGAAAGGTGTATTTTTCTTCCTATTCCTTTCATTCCCCTTCTGATTTTTCCAAAGTGTCCTTTACGTAGTCATTGTTCACCAACAAGAAAAGCAGTAGCTCATTTATAGTAAACTAGAAAACCTTGCATTTTTTGATAAGTTCAGGAGTCAATAAAAAATTAGGTTTCAGTTTTGAGATTTTAAATGTTACTGCTGTGTTTCTTAATGAAATAAATTATCATTTCAGCATGCATAATGATTTTTTTTATACAATGATTTTTTATATACCTTAAGAAGTTTATCAGTATTATGGTTTATTTATTTTTGTTACTGTTTCTCTAAAGATCTCATCCCAGTTGGTCATGGGTGACTGAATTCACAGTGGTACTGATTTTAGTTTTATTACTTTAACCTCTGGGGTATAAAAGTTTTTAGTTATATGTTTAACTTGATTGTATTTAATTGAAATGTGCATTTACATGCCTTTCTGATGTCAGATATTTAAGAAGAAAAAAGTGTATAAAATTCAATTTCTACAGTAACATGCATTGTTTTAAAAGCAGTCTCTCTTTATTCAGTAACAGATGTCATATGGAATGTTGAACAAAAAAAATGAAGTGATTTTAATCTACAGCAACTTGCTTTCAGATGATTTGAATCAAGAGATTATTGAATGTGAGCTCTATGTAAACATTTGAAATCAGAGTTAACGGACATCTTTAAAAGAAAATGCTCTAACTACTTTTACAAACGTTTCCACTGACGAAACACTCATGAGTCACATTTTCAAAGCTTTGCAATAAAAAAGCTGCTGTAACAGGGCTCTATTCCACACGCACACACCAAACCATTGGAAACTCACATCTGTTTGATAGTGGAATAATTCTGTTCCAGAGCATATTCTTTTGCCAGCTTTTTTTCCTATGGAAACAGCAAATCTTTCCCCATGAAATACAAGGCTGGAAGCAAAGTGTACTCAGTGACCAGAAGAACATGTGCAAATGCACAATCTCCTTCTAGTAAGATAACACAACTAGAAAGAAAAGCATACTTTACTTTTACTTATATGTCAGGCAAGGAACTCACATTTTGAACAAAGAATTTTTGCTTATCATTAAATGAAGAATTAAATATTATTAACCAGAAAAAAATAAAGTGAAATAGAAGTTTATAAAGCATTTTCTAAATACTTTTATAATTGTTAACATCTAATGAAGCTTTATGTTAGTTGCATAAAATTCTTTCAAAATTTACATTCTGGATCACTGATTAATGAATATACAAAGAAAACTGAGTCAGTCTGTCACTGACTTATGCATGCCAGCTAGACTTAGAATCTAAAACAGATGTAAATGGGGCATGGCTGTGCCTTGCAGCTTCTTCTCCAGGAACAGAAATTTTTAAGAGCAGCAAAGGGATGCTGCACGCTACAGTCATTCGCAGGTGATGACCTTCTGTGAACTCAACAGGCCTGGCACCCTGCCGCCTCTGATAACCCATACAATTTGCTATGCAGAACTTTATTGTTGAAGTTATATCAGAAGAAGGTAGCACAGGCAAGAGATAAGAGTCTAGAAAGTGAGGAAAGTATTAGATGAAAATATTTCCCTGGCATTCCCGGACTAGTCTACTGGGAGCTATAAGGGAGGCCTGGGGCAGATCCTCCATCATAAGAAAAGTTTAATGGTTCAAGTGCAATTGTATTCAGAGAAATTGTGAAAAGTGTTTTATTTGTGAGGGCAAAACAGATGATCACAACAGTGCCTTCTACCTTTATGTTCGATAAAAAAATGAAGGATCCCATAATCTCCAGAAGAGTATTTGAAACAAAAATAGAGCCAAGCCTGTGAAGAAGCAAATTTATAGAGCCAGGATTAGCCTAATACACTACAGCAACAAAGAGCAGACCAGGTATGGTTTGTAGAAAGAGCACTGTGCTAACACAGTAGAAGGGTTTGGAGAAAGGGCTGAAAGAAATCAGTTCTGGAATTTCTAATGGCTGAAAGCTGCAGAGAGGTGGGGTGGGGCGATTTGATAACTTTAGTTGAGTGATATGCATCAACGAAGTGCTTGTTACAGAACCCTCTATGAAAAACACACTTTGCATGTAATTATTAACAGTAATATAGTTTTTTAAATTATTTTTCATTTTCAGAAATATGCAAGGAACTGCTTTAAATCCCTTGGGCTTAAGAGAACAATGCACAGTTCTTACAAATACTTGAAGGCTGATTCTGAGCACCAGTAGCATGTCAAGAATAATTTGTCAATAGCTCCCTTGTAATATCATTACCTAGCACAGTGTGTGCAGCAGGCACACAACAAGGTTTCAGCACAAGTTGTGACACAGCCATGGGCACTTGCAGCAGCACTGGCTCGCTGAAGTAACTTCAGCAGCTGTGGGAGCTAGCAATGGCAAGAGACGTCTCTGTTGCCATGGCACACAGCTCCCATTAAATGGAAATGATCCGTGGGTTCTACAAATGACGTAGCCCAATTATCAAACCAAAGCGTTGCTAAACATCTTTAAGTTAGTAGAGTTCATGCTATCTTTTGCTTCTCTTTCAGTCTTCTTTGATGTTCAGACTGCACATGTTGTCTTAAGGGAGAAAGAAAAACTTTCTTCTTGTTCCAGAGCAGCTTGTCTTTGTTTTGTTTTTGTAAAACTGAGAATTTTAAGCAAGATGAAACTCAGGAGGCCATTTCTCTCTGTTTGATATACTTGATAGATGCCAGATACACTGTAAAGTAACTCTAGTATTGTTCCAGAAAGACTACAAGTATTTTGAGGATGCCTGTTTCAGATCTGCATAAGATGTATTGTCTCATAATTATTACACTCCAGAAGAAGTGAACAGAAAAGAGTAAGAGAATGAGGACATTTTGGGGGATGTGTGAAATGCCCCTCATTGGGGAAGTTGTTACAAAATCTTAAAGGAATTTGCGACCTCTTAATCCCATGGATCATCAGGATCTGGAAAGAAATTTCTTCATGAGACAAACAAAAGTACCTTGAAATCATGTAAGCAGAAGTTTATGGTGTACAGAAATAATCTTACTTGCAGTATTTCCTAATTCTTGAACCTCTGATTCTGCAACATACATTTTCCATGGAGCACTAATGGTAGAGAGGAATGAGAATGTAGATCTCTCCTCTATGGTCTTAATTAGATGGACAGAACACAGTTTTCTTGTCCTAAAGTCTGTTTGAAGGAGGGTATAATTTTCAGGGCACAAGTAAACAGTTAGGAAAACAGTTGAGGTGGCCCTAATCATAGAATCATAGAATCATAGAATCACAGAATCATTTGAGTTGGAAAGGACCTTTAAAGACCATCCAGCCTAACTCCCCTGCAGGGAACAGGGACACCTACATCTGGATCAGGTTCCTCAGAGCCCTGTCCAGCCTGACCTTGAAGGTCTCCAGAGATGGAACATCCACCACCTCTCTGGGCAACCTGTTCCAGTGCTTCACCACCCTTATTGTAATAAACTTTTTCCTTACATCAAGTTTAAATCTCCCCTCTCTCAATTTAAAACCATTTCCTCTTGTCCTGTCTCAACAGACCCTGCTAAACAGCCTGATGATTAAAATTTGTTAGAGCTATTCAGTGGCCTCTATCAATCTTCACAGTTTCTTGTGGAAAACTAGCAGGCTTAGCATCAACTTGCACATTATTTGAGTGCTCAGTATGACCACAATTGGCCACCAGTAGTCTGCAGACCATAGTTCTGGAATATGTGATTTAAAATATTGTCTAGCTTAAGCAGAACTGGAAATCTTTGGAGGGTCTCTCAATCATTATTGACAGTAAAAAAA
>VXAV01004105.1:31829-42335 GCA_013399715.1 Alectura lathami
TGAGAAGGTGGAGCCAGGCTTTGCATAGCAATGTATGGTGGTAAGATGAGAGAGAAAATGGGTGTGAATTGAAACAGAAGTTTAGACTAGATCTGAGCAAAAGCTTTCACCACAAGGACAGATAGGCAGTGGAAGTGCCTGGTTATTAGGAGGCTGCATTGTCTCCATCCTTTGTTTTCAAGACCACAACAAAGCCCAGAGCAACCTGGTGTGCCCTCATATCTCCCTCGTGCAGGTGGTTGGACTAGAGGCCTTCTGAGCTCCCTTTCCTCCAGAATTTTCGTGATGCTTTCCTTAGATTATGCTGTGAAATGAAATAACAGGAAAAANAGAAATCTGCATGAGAAGAAAATGGTTTCAAAATTGTTTGGCAGAAGCAGAACTATGTGTTATAATGAGAGAGGGGAAAAAAAAGAACTCAGTATAATTCAATTATATAAAGATCACATGAGCATTCAAGAACCTCTGCACATGTACAAAGATCACAAACAGAAATACCTCAGCTGATGGGTAATGACTGTGAAAAACAATGTTGGTTTAAATGTTGGTGGTCAGGATGGGTAGAATGGAAAATCCCTGCAACAGAAATAAGCAAATTAGAGTAAACTTGACAATGATTAAGCAAAACATATAGAAAATGCCAAGCTGGTGGCCGGTAAGGAGGGTAGAAGGGTGACTATTTTACAGAATGAAAATGGAATTTCTCAGGAGCATTCTGCATTAAAGGGCAGATACACAGAGAAATTATAATCACAGTACAGGTATCCCCTCTCATGGAAAAGCTAGATTAAGTAAATGAAAAACTTCATCATGGTCAAAAAAAAATTATTGAAGTTTAAAGAAATCACAAGAAAGGACAGAAAGACCTGAAGGAAATTATAGCCAACCTGAAGGTAACAATTGACATTTGCTGACTCCAAAAAGAGGATAATAGGACTACTTAATTTCAGAGATCTGCATGACACTTTAAAAAAGACAACAGAATGTAACAATTGTCTCATTAAGAATAATTGTTACCGATCTAAATCAAGCCAGAATTTCCCTCCTGGGTTTTGTTCCAAAAAGCTGATGATCTTGAGATGCATCCTAGGAGGACTACTTTTTTTGTGAGTTGTTCTGCCACTGGTGTCATACTAATAAGTATCATGTGAACAATCAGCTCTAGGCTGAATGCAACAGATGATGATGTAAAGGGGAAAGACAAAAGAAAGCACACATATGAAATTGCCCGGTCTTATATGCTATTAGGAATATCTTCAAAGGATTGCATTGCCATTCTTGTACTGATACGTTTTCTTGCAATTGATACTCAACCGAAAAATTGTAATAATAATCATCACCTTATCCATCTCTGTTTGGCCTAAAAAAAGGCCAGAAAAAAAAAGGCCAAAAAACAAAATGAAATGAACAAACAAACAAACTCAAAAAAAATAATAATTTTTGCAATATAAGAACCACAAAAAAAGCAGTTCTGTTTTCTTGTCTGGTTGTCTGGTTACTGTGTGTTTGTTCCTTAGCAGTAGAGTAATGGGTCTCGTCTTGGAACAGAGAAGTTATGGCTTTGTGTTAAAGAACTGTGTTTTTCCCCTTGATTTAGCAAAAAAATCAAAAGGTTTTTATTGGTGTCAAAGCTTCAAGATGGTACTGAGCCTGGCTGATAAAGAAACTGTGGCATATCAAATCACTAAAACTGAAAAGATACAAAAAGGAAAGGCAACAGCTGAGGTAGATCAGGAACTGAAAAGGTGAATACAAAAATGAGGGAGAGATATGAAAGTTCTGGGGAGATTGGCTGGTTATTTGTGAGTGGTAGTCTGCAGTCAGAAAAATGGGTAACATGTAATGTGAAATAGGTCTACTTCATTGTTCTGAATTCTCATATGTTTACACTTTAATCTGACATTTGCACATAGGACATCTAACTACAAAACACCTGTTGGCACATTTGTTATCTCCTGTTTGATCAGCAGTGATATGGCTGGAAAAATAAATATTCTCAGTCGCTTCAGTCTCCTGCTTTTTTTATAGCATGAGCAGTTGTACTGCTTGATTTGATTCAAATCTGTTCTGATATCGGGCTGCTGCCTTGAAATCATTCTTCATTTGATGACTTCAGATATTTCACAGTGTTTTTCTGGCTAATAGTTGGATGCAGGAGAATGTGCTGTTGTAGGAAAACAGGGTCTCTCATTCAAATTTTGCAGCAATATTTTATATTCTGATTTTCTAAATTTGATTAATTGGTATTGTATTGTTTTCATCACTATTCTACAAAGCTTAAAGAAGAGTAATATCTCTTCATTTCTTCAGAGCTTTCATTATAGCTCTAGCTCTTGGAGATCTGGAGGCAAAGAATAAAAACATTTACATTCTTTTCATGACTTTGTTGGTAACATCTAAATGTGCCATAGTCAGTTCAGGGCCTCAGTATTTCCACCTAGAAAATGGAGGGCATGCGTGCTCACCGTTATAAAATATTTGAACATCTAAAATCGTCAAGTTTCAACAAGCTTGACAATGGAAGGTTTCCCCTGAAATTTATTTCATGGTAAAATTGTGCTCAGGTTACATTTTTCTTTGTTTATATTTCCCTACATCTTGCTTTGCTCAGATTTATTCACTCCCATTAATCCAGGCCAAACTGAAATTTGCTTGTAATTCACTTTACTTTTAAATTAATTTTAAACTGCCAAAACCCAAAATTACATGTCTTTTGGATTTTGCTAGTAGAAATTTGAACACCTACAAAAACAGAATTTCCCTTTAGAACATAATACAGATTCCCCCAAACCAATATCTGATTTCATGTTTTGATGGAAAAATCTAGACATGCAGTAATAATTACCACACGTCATTTCCTTTTCAAAAATTCTACTTCATTTTTTCCCATTTGGTAAGATGCTTATATTTAATTAGTTCAGGTTTCATCTCCAGATACGACTTTTTCTGCGACAACCTTATCTTGTCTTGCTTATCACTAAGGCTTATGTGCAAATTGTGGTGCTGCACATTTCAGTGCGGGGGAAGAGTTTGGTCTTTGAGGACAAGTGTGCGTGGGGGCAAGTGAACATTTCTTGTGGGCTTGTGTTTATAATGTATTCTGTTTTCGTGTGTTCCAGGTAATACAAAAACCTCCACTTGTGGTACTTTTTAGAACTAAAATACTAAAAACGCTCTCCCTGTTGAGAATATGTGAAGAGACTATTCATACCTGGCTTTCCACGAAACTTGTTTTAAGTTTCACATGTACCAAATCTGAGTATATTACTGAAGTCTTTTAGAGACAGCAGAAAATGAATGTGAGAGCTGAAAGGCAGCCATCTCTATGCTTCTCATGTTCTAGTTTTGATCAAAAGCCAGATGGGCGATGAAGGGCTTGCAGCAGCTCAGAGCTGTCTCTAGAAGTCTGCCTAAGAGAGGCAGAGGGCTACATATTACAAAAAATCTCCAGCCTGAGACTACCAAGGGTTGCTGAGGAACTGTAGTGGCCCTGCTGAAATGGCCAAGAATGCCAGCTGTGCAAACACCTGGCAGGCTCTTCATGCACCCTGGCAGCACCCAGGCTCAGCCTCTGAAACCTCACCTCTGGCTGGGCAAGCAATGTCACTGGTGTTACCAAAAGAGACGCTCCCTGTGTGCAATGCAAGAGCTGTAGGCGTCCCTGTTCACTGCAGGGGAGTTGGACTAGATGGCCTTTAAAGGTCCCTTCCAACTCGGACAATTCTATAATTCCATGATTCTATGATTCCAAGAGTTCCAGCATCACCTCTTACCTCTCCATACCTGTCCCTCGGGGCTCTCACATACTTTATTCTGTGTTGTGACTGCCCAAATACCGCATTTTTATGCCATGTTCTACCACCACCGTAAAACAGACATGGCCCCGAAAACCAGGTGGTGCCACAACTCATTTAGAAATAAACATCTGGGTTGAGTGTCTCTCTTGCTAACACTGAAAATGCATTTGTTCTGAATATAGTAGCTCAGCTTGCTTGACAGTGTAATGGTTTTAATGCATTGCTTCTGCCTGAAGAACCTTGCCACCACCTCCTGATTTCTTTCTATGCAGAGTGGAGTTTACATTCTTTGCTTGATGGCATTTTAATATAGCTGTGACTCTTGCTAGCTCTCAGAAGCTAGATTTGCAGCGTTTCTTTTTTATTCCTGTTTTTCCCATCTGTCTGTGGCACACATAACTTTTCAAAAATAAAAAAAAAAAAGCAAAATTTTAAACCAATTATCTTTAACACAAAGTTAACATTTTCCCTTCATGTTTAAGTGTTTAGTTACAGAGACTTGGTTACACTTCAAACTTCGCAAAAACTTCAGTCAATTCCCACTCTGTCTCTGGAGACCAAACTATTTTGTCGTACAAATGTATTCGCCTGTTTCAGACAGTATTGGGCACATTTGTAATTCTCGGAAATTAAACTTTCCCCATTAATAACTTTCACAACTATATATGTATTTCTTTTAAGCTTGAACTTACTAAGGAGTAAGTTACTGAGTCCCTAATTGCCCAGCTAGTGTTTAGGTGAAGAATAAGCTCAAATACTATGTCTGAAATTCTAAGTGCATTATTTTAGCAAACTACCTCCAGAACTGAAAGCTGAGGTGACAGACTATCTTAAATTAAATATTAGCAATAATTTTTGAAAACCAATGTCTGTGTGTTTCAAAAATGTATTTCTTGAAATGGAAAGGCAAGTAAGAGACCTAGAAAGCTCACATTCAACCATTTGGTTCTCAAGGAACTATCACTCATTAAAAGAGGCATTCGTGCGTATACAGAAGCACTCGGGTGCAGGACATTTGGTGCTGACTTCCCAGTTGATCCAGCAGTTATTTGGAAGGGCTTCCAGATATTTTGGTTCTGTAATGAGATGAATTCTAATCATACATATACAGCTTTAGAAGGTATAGAGGTATTATAATAAAACATAACAGACAGAGTCAAAATAAACCTTTTTGATGGTTACAGCTGTAGAGAAACATTTAAAAATCTGTGCCTTATTGTCTCTAAAACATCCCTGAAGAGAAGTCCACATGCTTTAATAGCTTCCAGATGTAATGTTAAGAATGGTGTATCCATGAAGGAGGTCTATCTGATTTACAGCTTGAATATTTTCTTCTCTATGTTGTGGTACTGCACTGTGATGCAATGCTGTAAAAGGCCACAGATATTGAACTCCACAAGCTACTTGCAGAAAAAGAGAGACGTATGAAAATAATTCTTATGAGAAAAAAATATGAGTGGTTTTAACCTAACCTTTTTGATACAGTGTGCTAGGATTCTCACTATTTCCACTGAGAGCTAGAGGAATAGAACAATTAACCTGAAATTGAAGCTGTGATTTTAGACAGCATATGCAAGTAAAATAGTGGACTGCAATACATGTAGTGTTGACCCTGGCGTGAGATTTCCCTGGGTGAATTACTGGTTACTAGTTAAAAACCATCATTAAAATATTTTGTCCTTGATTATTTGACGCTGTATCATTTTCCCAGTTATTACGTTTGGAGTACAATGGTCCAGGCAGGTCCGTGAACTATGTGCACTGAGCTGACTCTCAGGGACAGAACCAAATCTCCACCAGTGTATGTTTAGGGGTCCTCTTACCCAAGAGCTTGAAGTGGCAGATACATGGGTGTCAGAGGAGAAGCATTTGTCCTTTCCATCTCAGAAGTTCCACTCAGCTCAGCATATTTTATAGCAGTTGAGGAAAGGAATATGTTTTTACACATTTGTTATGAATACTGAACTCACAGAAAGCACAATCTCTGTACATCAGCAATGTTCTCATCACTGCTTTTTTTCTATGAAGTTTTATCCATTTTATTGCTGATTTTCCCTTTTATTTTAGTAACACAGGTAATAATTAAAAAGTTTATGTATTGTCCTTCATTGGAAAAAAAAAAAAAAAAAAAAGAATAGAAATACTGTAAGAATGACTAACCTTCTTTTAAAAGCTATTTGTAAAACAACAACAGCTCGTTTAGGATTAGAGTTATTTTCTTGTACTTTTGATAGAGAAAATAGGACATACCTGGACAGTATTTATACTGCCTAAGAAGTTTACTTCTGCCTCAAATTATGTTCCCCTGGGGAATCTGTCTGTATCTATATTTTGTCTTTGCTCTGGTCCATCTCCATAGCAACATGTTTGTTCCTGTGGAGAACCTGGGTGAATAATTTCAGGCTGAGCCTGAATTTTTTTAAAACAATGTTTCTGTTCTCTGTAAAATAATTCAGTAAAAACTAATTTTAAAAACCCTCAAAAATCAACATACTTTTGTCCATGTTTCTTTTATCCTACTGTAGATATGGTTAGCTCTGAACAATCCTTTGATCTTTCTTTCCCGTGATATTCAGACTGGGAGCAGGCTTATCCACATGACTTCAGCAGCTGTTATAAAATCTGGTGGGGAATTTTTCATTCCAATTTGAATGGCTCACTTACCATACTCACTAACTATGTTGTTATACACACATATTCCAGATTTTTGCTAAGAAACTGCAAACTTCACATTGAAAAAAAATATCAATATCATGAGGAGAAGGAGGAAGAAAATGAGGCAAGATGACTTTAAAAGGGCTTTCAAGCTAATATAGGTTATTTTAGAGATCATCTTCAAATTATAGCTAATATCATGATATCATGTCCTGCTCTTATTTGTGGTTGTTTTGTCTTGGTAACAGGAAGAGATTCTATGGCTGCAGACTGTTTATTACTAAAAAGTAATGATGTTAAAAATAGTTTTATAAAAACAGATTATTGCTCTTTATCATTACAGCTAACAAAACAAATTTCCTTTGTGTATGTACCTACATAAATCTAACAAAAAGGGAAGATATTTCCATCAGATCCTATTGGACAATTAAATAAAAGAGTATTCAGAGGAAAAAAAAAAAAAAAAACTAAGAAATAATAAACCCTAATTACATAGAATTACATTGTACATTTTTTACCATGAGTTTTCATGGACCAGTAGGGTTTTTAGGTCTAGTTATAAAATGATTCAGCTACATTTTCACGCAGATAATTTCAGGAATTCTCATAGAATTGCCAAATTTGTCTGACCAAAGTCAGCTTCCTGCATTGCACAATATAGCAAGACTGAAAATCCTGACATAAAAAAAGGACTCTTGTTTCGTATAATCACTCAGGTGGTGTTAGCCAATTGAATCCAGCTCAGACAAACTTACCCGAATTATTCGTGTGAAGTTTGAACAATTCTGTAACATTTTAAGACAGACCCAGCATCTGCATCATCTGGAGGCAAATGAGGCTTTCATTCTTTATGCCAGCTCTTCAAGTCTATCTGATTCTCAAAAAGTTTTCACAGATGGTCCATTCCAACCTGTTCGTTTTCTGCTTCCCTTGGATTTGTACTTTTTTAGGCATTTCCCATCTGTCTGGTCTAAGATCTTTAAATAGGTGGAATATTCTTGTGAAAGAAATGAATACTTTTATTCTGCCTCCAAATTCTTTCCCAATGATGCTACGTGAACATTAGAGCTGGCATGTGGATACTTTGAAAAGAAGCATAAAGTTAAAAAGTTAAATATGGACCTGTTTTATACAACAGTGAGTCACTGCTGTATTTCAGTCATAAACTACAGACAATAAAAGAGAAATGAAGTGTCAATGATTTAATTGGCAGTAATAGACAAATGTTTTATAGAGACAGCGTTATCTCTTCTAAACTACAAAAACATGTTCATTTATGCAATAGGGGCCTTGCCATCAGCCAATGGAGAGAGCATTAAAAATCTGCATGGTGTAAGGAAACAGGACATCCAATGCTGGATGATGTTTCCCAATATCAATCAGAACAATGCACTCACAATCCATGGATTGCAAAACAACACACAGACTGCAATCCACTGGATTTCTGTGGTAACTAGAGTGAAAACCAGCTCCTGTCTAAAAGACAAATATCTAACATTGTGTTACTCAGTACTGAGGTACTTTGAATCCCAGGCCATTTTTGAAAGTTGGGGTTCAGTCTATATTCACTATATTCTCTGTCATAGTCCACTCTTATTTGCCATTCAGTACTTCTGCTTGAAAAATCCGTGAAAACCCGTGGAAAGAAAGAGGAGCATGTTCATCAGATCTAAAGGTACTGAAGACAACTTAAATTTTTTACTCAGGTTCATACAATTTTAGTTTCATCTCTACTGAAATTCAAGCTGATAAATATATACTCCACTGTAACATCTGTGTACCATTTCATGGAGGAAATTATGGACATACACCAACTCTGTGGAATATACCTTAAACAGAACAGTGAAGTACTGAAAGATGGTTTTTATGTCACATGAAGAAATAAGAGAATTAACAAGCAGGTCAGCAATAAAACACTGAAATCTGAGAAGAAAAATTAACATCAGCCTTGTTTCAAATATAGCAAATGTCATCAGCAAATCTCACATACAGTATTTAAAAAGCTGATGGATGAGATATTAAAAGGCAAAATGGTTACGCTGAGTAGACTTTAATGAGATATTAAGAGGCAAAAAGCCTTTTCCTTACACTGGAATATTTAGAGACTTACCATTTAATAGCATACAGTCATGGATAAATAAGTTCCTCCCTTTGAATACAAGGACAGCCTCTGAATGTGTGGAGACATCATAGTGAGCCCCTGGGAATAATGTCTCTGGTTTGGATCACATAGCCTTTTAGCTGCGGTTATATTGGAATCTATGTCACAGTAGAGGTTGTATGAGGATACGTAGGATAAAAGTAAACACATGACCAGATACAACAGCCAATTAGTTGAATAAAATGAACCCTATATCTTTCATCAGTCTTTGGTACTGTGTGTGTTTCATGTAACCTCATGTCACTGTAAATAAGCACTAGACTGTCCTCCTTACAGTGTTAGGTGAGAGTCAAGTACTGGTCCTGCTCGTATCCTTTTTGCAGGAGGGAGGACACAGTGGCATGCCATGTTAGAACAGGGTCTTTTCACATACACCTTTTCTGATATATCTATGGTAAAGAAATCCAGGCCCTAGAACTACGATTTGCACTTGGAAGAAAATAAGAAAATGTCTGAGGTGTTTTAACACCTGTAGAAGGCAATTCCACAGTTCTAAAGGACGTACATAAGTTCTGTTTCAAAAAAAGTAAGGATACTTTTACAGAAATAAGGGCACGGTGTACCATAGCATTCATGTAACAGACAGGTTGACGTTCCCACTCACCAAAATAGTAAGCCAGAAGTTAGGGGATGTGCCCAGAATTTGAAGCTTGATAATTCAGGGACTAACAACACATTTGCCTTTCATCTTGTGTTGGAGAACTTTTCCCAGGATTATATATCCAACCCTAAGAATTTCTAGAAAAATTTGTGGTTTCAAAAGAGGAAAAAATATATAAGTTATGAACTTTTTGCAGACTCAACAGATAATGAATTTTCAACTGCTAGGGCCCTTGTGGCCAAGAAGGCCAATGGGATCCTGAGGTGCATTAACAGGAGCACGGCCAGCAGGTTGAGGAAGATGATCCACCTCCTCTACTCTGCCCTGGTGAGGTCACATCTGGAGCACTGTGCTCAGTTCTGTGTTCCCCAGTTCAACATAGACAGGGAACTGCTGGAGAGAGTCCAGCGCAGGGCCACAAAGATGATGAGGGATCTGGGACATCTCCTGTACGAGGAAAGGCTGAGATACCTGGGGCTGTTCAGCCTGGAGAAGAGAAGACTAAGTGGGGATCTAATCAATGTTTATAAACATCGAAGTGGCCTCCTCTGATACGGAGAAGGCTGAGGTACTTAATGAGTTCTTTGCCTCAGTCTTCCCTGCTGGTCAGGCTGTCCAGGTCTCTCGTGTCCCTGAAAATCCAGGTGGGGACGGGGGGAGCAAAATCCTTCCCTGTGTAAGAACAGAGCAAATCTGAGACCACCTGATGGGACTGAACGTTTACAAGTCTATGGGGCCAGACGGGATGCATCCCAGGGTCTTGAAGGAGTTGGCTGATGTGGTTGCTGAGCCACTCTCCATCATATTTGAAAAGTTGTGGCTGTCAGGCGAGGTCCCCATTGACTGGAAAAAGGGAAACATCACTCCCATTTTTAAGAAAGGGAGAAAGGAAGACCTGGGGAACTACAGGCCGGTGAGCCTCACGTCTGTGCCTGGGAAGATGATGGACCGGATCCTCCTGGAGGAGATGCCAAGGCACATGCGAGATGAGGAGGTGATCCGAGACAGCCAGCACGGCTTCACCAAGGGCAGGTCGTGCCTGACCAATCTGGTGGCCTTCTGTGATGGAGTCAGGGCATCAGTGGACAAAGGGAGGGCGACGGATGTCATCTACCTGGACTTGTGCAAGGCCTTTGACATGGTCCCACATCATATCCTTATCTCTAAACTGGAGATATGTGGATTTGATGGGTGGACTGTTTGCCTGGATAAAGAACTGGCTGGAGGGTCGCAGCCAAAGGGTTGTAGTCAATGGCTCTACGTCCAGGTGGAGGCCGGTCACGAGCGGTGTC
>VXAV01004105.1:45408-56328 GCA_013399715.1 Alectura lathami
AAAAAAGAGGAGAGAGAAGAGTCTAATCTCCTTAACTACACACACATACTCAGTCAGACCATATACATTAACAAGCTATACTTTCTGATGCAAATCTTGCTGTGAACTGACCTTGTTTGTCATTGTATCACTAGTCACTTAAATTAAACTACTTGATTTTTAACATCTGGTCTGTAATCAGTGTTCACCATTACTTGTCTCGCTGATGAGTTTGGATGTTTCTTCGACACGCACATAGGTTTTCTGGAACTGCAATGTTGAATACTTTAGGCTGTTTGTGGGATGGTGAGAAGATGCATACTGCATTAAACCGCAGAGGTAAACAAAATGATTTGTAGCTGCATGTGATCATTAATTATACAAAGAAGAACTCTGGGAACAGTACAATAAACAGATGAGGTTATTTGTAAATCTTTCATTTTCTGTTTTTTAACCCTCAACATACATGGTGCAAATATAGCCATGTTTTCTTCATTAAAAAAAAAAAAAAAAAAAAGATAAAAGCATAAAAAAAGAAAGTTCTGTATCAAGAAACATCTTTGTGCAGTTACTTGTGAAAACAAGCAGACATTTTCTTCCCTAAGAAAAAGTCTCTGGAATCCACAGTTTCTTTCAAAAGACTTTTATCTCCATTAACAAACATTTTGACATCTCTAGACATCTTAGTAACATATTGTAAGGATATACTGTAAGTCCGTTTAATGAAAAAAGCTTTCAAAAAGCTTTGTGTTCAGAGTGGCAGGGGGGAAGGCTGAGACAGTAATCCTGAAGCTGTAATTCCTGAAGATATACTTTGAAAGGACACCTTTGGAGACACAGCATGACATGCCCCAAATTGCCTGTGAGAGCTGCAGAGGTGTTTCTGAGCACGGGAGGGGAGGAGTGCCATTTCTACAACTGATTTATCAATAGGAGTGAGATGTCAGGCTTCATGGTGTGTTTTTAAGACCACTTTAAAGGTGACAGAGGGTGGTGGAAGGGCAACAGGCCACAGAGAGACTTTTCAGCTGTGCTCCCATATTTCCAGATATACACAGATTAAAAAAAAAAAAAAAAAAAAAAAAAACCCCGGGGAAAAATANAAAATCACCTGCGTGAAATGTATCTCACTTTGCTTTTAGATGGATCAGAAATTGACTCTTTCAGATTTCCTCCGTGCCACCCGAAGCAGGGACCATAAACCACACAGCTAATAAATCTAGGGATTGAAACTGTAGCCCTTGGCTGCCACCTAAAGGTTTCATAGACTCCTCTAGAGGGATATCATCACACTGCATGTCTGGAATGGAAAAATGCTTGCCTGCTAGTGTTACAGGCAGCCCCTAAAGGGGGAAAAAACAACAACAACAATTACAACCAGCAAACCAAAGCAAAGCAAACAAACACAAAAAGTTAGTCCAACAGCACTCCAGAAAGAATGACTTCTTCTCCTCGCCTATGTTTTGGATTTGAAAGCCACTGTAAAGGCTAGGAAAAAAAAATAATACACTTGGTTTCAGTACAAGAAGAAATCTAGAATAAAGAGAGTACAGAAAGAAACAAAACACCGCCACCACCAAAAAAAAAAAAAAAAAAAAAAAAAAAAAAAAANCTACTGAGCAATGGATGGCTCCAGAGCAAAACTGGGTGGTGTCACCTGCCAGCATTTGGGTGACACAATGGAGGCGCAAGCAGTTGTGCAGGCCTTGTGCCCTTGCAGAGATGAGATTCCTCTCTCCAGGCACTCTTTAGAAATTCAAGGTACTTGAAAACAGCAGGAGCTCAGATGGAGATGAGAACCCTGGCCACAGATTCCTTTTGCAGAATTCTGTCTCAGCTCTCTGCCTCTGTCTACCTTTGGCTTTCCATCAAATCACTTAAAATCATTATTTCTGAATCACAGTGTCTGTATTGGGTGGGTAATGCTAACATCTTTCACTGCTATTTGAATATTGTAAAAATGTCAATTTCAATAACATACCAATTTTCACATACATTAGGAATTTTTTTTCTAATGTTTGTATCTACAATCAAAGCATTACACAGTGAATGTTGTTTTCTTCCTTGTATAGGTGGAAGCTCATTGATAGCTTTTGGTAGGCTGTAGAACAAATACAGAGGGAGGATATGAAAAAGAGAATTCTGAAGAGATGTGGCCACACATAACGTAAAACTTCCAGAGAAACAAAGTACAGCTTTAAAGAAAGTAGTAGTTATCTCCTTAACATTAGAGTAGTGTCAATAGACATGCTTTTTATCATTTCTCATCCTGTGTGCCTTACATCCCAGAGCACAAAGAGCAAACCTTGGAACAAAAGGAGTAGGAGATAGTTCAAGAGAAAAAAAATATAGATCCATAGCTTTAAAGAATTTCTGAACAACGAAGGTCTGATTTCTGCTATTTAAGTTTTAAAGCTTAATCCTAATTCACACATTCAACTCCATTTTGGTTTCTTGCAGGATCTGTTCTGCTTTGTTTTCAGTTTATCCTCTCCTCCTACAGGAATGACACCTCCCATGTTCTTATAGGGAAGCGGACTGACCAATTGACAACGTTGCACTGAAAAATAAACCAAGAGTCTACAGAGAACTAGTGGTTTCCACCCACACATGGGAAGAAGCTTAGTGACAGCATCATTTTGGCCCCCGCTGTAGAAATGAAAACCCACAAATCATCAGTAAACTCATAACTCTGCATTTTCGAGCTGTGCTCATAGCATATTTGCAGTGTTCCTCAGGAGACAGTTAATGGCTCAGAGCAAAAGATTTCTTCTGTCCCTTTGAGTGATCTCTGTGTCTATGCCTGCTGCAGCACACACATATATTTGAGTTTATTGCCTTGGTCACATCTCTGGAGATCATGACCTCGTATGGCATTTATTATGACAGCTTGTGCCTAGGTAAGGTGAGTGTTGCTGGTATTTGTACTGCTTATGGTGCTGGCTGTTCTCTTTCACTTGTGTTTTAAGCATGTACTTTTCTGTTCAGTGTGGTGACATTTTAGTTTGATTTGATGTTATGTAATCCATATTTGTTTTAGCCAGGACACACCTCCTGTAAATTAATATTTTGAGTTCCATTTACTTTTGTATCCAAGTCACAATTTTGCTGTATTACAGTAGCTTTCCTCCACTGCTAAAACACATTTTCCCCTTAAAACTTTTATATATCATACATCCAGACTCAAGAGTTACTGCAGCAACTGTGGGACTCACTGTACCTCACTAGCATTTAGATGATATTTACAGCAGAACTAATTGCCTGTAGGAGAGCGGACATTTAGAAGATGGATAGAATTTAAATTGAGAAAGAAGTATAATGATGATTGTTTCTGACCTCCTATGTTATACAGGGTATACACCTTCACCTAGCAATTTCTCCATTAATCTTAACACTTCTGTTTGAGCTATAGCCTGTCTCACATACAACCATTGAGTCTTGAATTAAAGACTACAAGTGATGAAAAATACTGCCAAATAAGAAGTCTAACCAGAAACATTTTTCTGCTAACACAATTAAGGCTTACTAAATTAATTTGCAGCCTTTATTTCCCCTCATCTTCCAGTGTTCATTAGTGTATCACGCTACAGAATGATTGCTTGCTGGGAAAGTAATATATTAACTAAATTCTAAAGGAATAAATTACTACTTTGAGTTGTAAATTAATTATAGAAAATATTATTTTTTGAGATAAATGATAAGGTCTAGCCAAATCCAAAGGTAGCTGTGTGCTCCAGTCAAGTATATGCTACCATCCTGACCTTAATTTTGGTCCTCAGCTTATACTGACTCTTTAAATATTGTTGAACTAATGTATTATGCCTAGACTGCCTCAACTATGGCTGGAAGTATTTGTCCCAAGCAAAGTGCTATCTGTCCCTTAGCAACACCTGAATCCCGTAGCTCCTCACATGCCTTAGCCTGATTTCAGTAACGGCTGGTACTGGATCACAGAATCACAGAACCAAAGAATGGGAACCAAGGTGGGAAAGGACCTCTGGGTCCACCTTGTCCAGCCCCTGCTCCAGTAGGGGCACCTGGAGCAGGCTGCCCAGGCCCATGTCCAGGTGGCTTCTGAAGATCTCCAAGGAGCAGACTCCACAGCCTAAATGCTCCAGCAAAGGTAGAAATCATCCTTAAAGGACCACTATATGGCTTCAGAAGAAATTTCTCTGCAGGCTCAGAAAGTGGTTGGTTTTTGTTCTGAAGTATGAAAGCTTGCTTCTTTTATGAACTTTTATCCTGGCAAGTGCAAAGACACATAAAATTCATATAAATATCTAATCTATTTTTAAATCCTAAGAAGTTCTTATCTTGAGTCAATGAGTTCCAAAGATAATTATATATATTTTTTAAAAGAATCGTAGTTTTACTGCAGCATAAAGAAAAAACAGTAAAACCAACAACTCCAGCTCTACTGGATCCTGGAATCAAACAAGCAAAGATTTACTGTTATGGATAAAAATGTTTTCAGAAGTAGGGATGTCTTGTGTGAGGTTACTGCCCAAACATAGATCTTGCTACACCAAAGTGATAACAATCTAAGGATAAGCAGGGTGTGAGAAGTGAGGACAAATGTACATAGACACACCTTTGAAACTATTACAAAAATCAGTAAGTATTTTTTGTGTTCTTTTTTTTTTGTTGGCGGAGGTTTTTTTGTTTTGCTTTCTAAATGCCCCCATCTGCCTCCATTCTTTCTCAGCTTGGCCATTAAGCATTCCTAGATTTATTTTAGTTGTCATGGTAGCAGTGAGTCTTGAGCAGGGAGCTGGTGAGAGAAGAGGGGATATCCTGATAAATAGCCCAAAGAGAGCATCCTGGCTGTAATATGCACACCACATTTCAAGACTGAGGACAAGAACAGATGAAATCCTACCAGAGAGGCTAAAAACCTTTGATAACTCTGGAAAAACACACCCTCCCTGTCCCCGTTCCCCACCCCTCCCACTTCCCCCTCTGCCACGCACACACAGTTTGCCTTTGGGATTTTTCCACTTGTTGGCCACCGCTCAATGCACCAGATTTAGCAGCTTAGCTATGGACAGGAGAAATGATTTGCAGTCATCAATCACCTAGTCACAAACTTATGCACTGTAACTGAAGAATACTTTTGAGTCAGATCTATAAAGGCTACACTACTAAAAATGAACATTAATTTTCTGTTTGACAATGCTAGTTCTGTTTCTAAACCACAAGCTAACTTTTCCTTTCAACCTCTAACACTTAATTTCCTCAATAGTTTCTCACAAGGGAATTTGATCTTTGAGAAATCCCAAAAAATATTTCCTGCTATTCTACCACAATATCTTACCTTTTTCTTTCTACCAGTTCCTTGTAAAACATTACATAGGAAACCTCTGGGAAATACAAGTGAGCTAATGGTGACTGGGGCTTATCTGGAAATTTTCTCTGAAAACTTTCCAAAATGTTGTCAAGCCTTCTGTGTTATTATGGAATAGCTCATCTCCTCCTTTGGTAACCCAATTTCTTAATATATGGAGACACAGAAGGGATGAAATCGTAGTGTAAAGATGAGGAAGAAACTGCAGCACTGCTCAAGATAGCTGCCGTATCAGAAATCATGACCTTGGAGCTCACTGGGGAAGTGAGAAAAGCAGAGGAGGGAAGATAAGGAAAGCAAGGGGCCTGCAAAGCATCTGAAGGTCCACCCTGAGTGCTTGAAAAGGAAACAGCCAACAGAAGGAAGAGTGAAAAATAGTTTTAATGCAGGTGAGGACGGAGGCAAAATGAGAGTAATAGTCCTTCACATAAAAATAAATTTTGATGAAGAAAAATAGAACTGAAAAAAAAAAAAAAAAAAAAAAAAAGAAAGAGTTGTAACACAGTCACTTGATTGGCACCTAGTTGGTCCTCAGCAGCAAGTGGAGACTGCATACCTTCTTCAAGTGCCAGAGAAAAGAATAGAAGGAAATAGGCAGAGGTAAATGAAAGAAAAACGTGTGGAGTCCCAGAGTAATGTGGATAGTTCCAGTTTGTAATATGCTTTAAAAATCTGATTAAAATTGCTGAACTTCACAGTGTTTGTTGCTCCTTTGGAGAAATGGAAATGCTGTTTGTTTACATCACAACCTGACTTTTGAAATGTGCATTTTCAGCATTCAGCTGCCTTAGGCACATGGACCTACACCTACACCAAATCTGTCCCTTGTCCATCCCCTGTGGAGCTGGAAAAACATACAGCAAAAATCAGAACTGTATTGACTGTTTTGGAGTGGGTTGCAGTCCTCTGTGGATATAAAACTAAATAAAAATCTATGTTTTTAGTTTTCTGTTAGTCAGTGAAGGAAAACAGGAAAATGGCACAAAGATCAGTATCACAGGGGCCGGTCTTCAGTCCTTCAGGCAAAAGTCCATCTGAAATAAGGTTAATGAAATAACTTACCCTGCTTACTGCCCTTCTGTCCCGTTCCTTACAGAAATCAAGTTGCAATGCCTGTAAATCTGTGCTGTGGTATCAGGAAAATATTCATGACAGCATTTTGAAGAACCCCAGGTAAATTTTATACTTTTACAACAGGCCACAAGGGAGCTATTCTGTCTGCAGTCAGAAGGCACTCAAAGCACACCACATGTTTCTTTGTCAAAAGGAAGAAAATACTTCTATCTGAAATACCAGTTCCGTCACACAAAAAAAGTCATAGTGGAAGTACCAAAACATCATAGTGTGAGTGTTCTTTAAAGCTTTGCATGTGACAACAATTAAAATGTTCATATTTCAGAATACATCTGTTCAGCTGAATATACTATTTTTTTTTCAGTAAATACTTCCAGAAAGAGGTTGTTAAACTATTTCAATAAACAGTCCTAAGGTCTGACCACAGATCACAACACATGTTTTTATGTTTCTGAGCATCTTTGTTAGACTACATTGATAATTTCTTCTGTTTGCTTGTTTCTAGCAAAATCCTCCTACTCTTTCTTGAAGAGAGGACAAGGCCATCTCCACTGAGGCCCCTTGAATGCTTATTTACAGATCAGCCCTCTGTACTACAGATGTCCCAGAAAACAAGTGTCTGTGTAGAGCTTAAAGCACTGCTTTGACCTAGCAAACCCTAACCAGACTGACACCTTCTCACCTGAGGAGCTGCTGCCGCCTCTGTCTCACATAGTGTAAGGTGAGATCATAGCTGCATGCTGACCATTTCGGCCGAGAATCCATCTGCACTCCAATTTTTTTTCCCACAATGGTGTGGAATATCTCAGGTTTATTGCATTATTACACATACATGCTTCAGTAGGCTTCTGGCAAGCACTGAAGCACAAAACACCAGTATACGGGATTTCTAGAGTATTACATTCTGAATTTTTATTTTACAAATATTACAATGTTATTGGTTACATAGGAAAGGAGGAAAAATGTACCTCTGGGATTTTGCAAGTAATTGTGTATAGAAAAGCAGAAGAGAAGGAATATTGCTGGCATGCACAGACCAGAAAAAGTTTCATCTCACTGCTAAACCCAGGCAAGCAAACAACAATTGTGAACAGTAGACACAGTACACACAAATGTATGGAAAATAGGCATTGTCCCCCCTGTCAGAGCATAATATTGTCCAAACTGTTAGGGTCAAGGAGGTGAATTCAGAAGAAAATGCTTCAAATGTTGCTAGATCATCTCATGCAGGCCACTGAAACCACTGAAGCTACAAACCCACGCAAGATTTGTAAGCACACATGGAATGCCCATGTGAAATCAATGGAAACTTCAGGATGCACTCTAAATATTAAGAGTATTGATATTTTTCAGACTACTGCTCTTCCTCATAGCATGCCTTTTTTTCTCTGTTACACGTGCACCAGGAAGTTCAGTAGCGAGGACAGGTAAATAAGGTAGGTATTAATGAAAAATATCCTGAAAAGCATTACTTTGGGTGGTAGGTATTTTATTTTGAAAGATGGTATCACCAGGTTCAACAGTGAGAACTGAGACTAGAAATGAGAAACAATGTGCATAGTTTTAACATCTTACATGCATCACAACTTCGCCAAAATAACAAAATGTACATTTTGTTAAAAAACATAATTGTGTATTGTACAGGGCAGTTGGAAATTTCTTTAGAATTTTACTGAATGCAATAAAACAGCATAGGTACATTGTTCACAGTCCACATGGCTTGAAGAGAGGCCTCTTGGTAACCTGCTTCTTGGGAACAGCAATTGAATTTGAATTCCTCCCTCATTTTAAACTGATGGCTTATGAAAGATTTGCAAAATATACTGGCTTCTTTATATGAAACAGATGTGGTTTAGATTCAAATATTGTGTAAAACAGCAACAACAACAGCAAAACAAACTATAGCAAATGCAATTGTCTCTGACGGACAAGCACATGATCATTCTATTTAGTTATACAGTAAAAAATGAGAATTTGCACATTACTGCCAGTGGCATCCAGTGCTGCTGCCAAATTCAAAACAATTACTGCACCCCAGCAAGGTTTTAAACTGAGGTCGCAGAGGAATGTGAAAAAGTAGAAGATGTGTGAAAAAAGTAGAAAAGTTGGAGGAAAGAGCAATCGATTTAAGTATACCAAAATGCTTTTTATGGGGATTTTAACAGTGTTGAAGATGCCATGATAACGTAAGAAATCACATGATCAACTAATGAACAAGTAATGCATTTTTCATTTTAAAAAAGTTTTGGTTTTAGAAGTTGTAAACCACCATCACTCTTCCTTTTGCAGTCTTGGTCTGGATTCTCCCCCATGAAATGGCACATCAAAGATGGCTGGAATTATTCAACCAAAAAAGGAACATGGTTTTTGTAAGAAATGCTTTGGGTTTTTTGACCAGCTACAATGAATATTCATTGTAGATACAATGTTTTCTAAATTGTTTCCTGAAGAGAGAGGTTATTGGCTGTGACAGACAATTATATACAATTATATTTTATTTGTAAGAAAACAAAGGTAAGCACCATAAAGAAAGCACTGTTATTACACTTCAAGAAACTGCATATACAGGCAATGTAAGAATAAACCTTCCACCATAAAAACTCATACAATAACTTAGGTTGGACGAAGCCCCAGGAGGCCCAGCCAGCCCTCTGCTCAAAGCAGGACCAGTGAGATCTGGGGGCTCAGGGACCTGCTGGGCTGAGTTTCACCTGTCTCCAAGGATGGAGGCTGCACTACCACATTATTCCAAGCATTTGTGGCCCTGAGGACAGCACAATGGACTGGCACATGCATCCATTTCCAGTGGCCTCCTTGTTCCAGTTTCTTCATCCGTAAAACATGAATTACTATCCAACTCTCCTGCATAACATTGTCCAAGATACAGCTTACACTATTTGCACCACAAACACTGCTTGAACAGCAGTGTGTTTTCAGATGCCATCATTGCAGAATACGCATTTTTAAGTCTTTGGCTTCCACCACGGGAAAAATGAAGGCAGGGAGGTAGGGGTAAAGCCACATTGTACATAAACCAGCAAAAGACTTTGAACAGTTACAGCGGCCTCCACTGATGTAGGCCTCAACAATTGGCATCTTGAACTCCTGGCTTCTATTTTAATGCTGATGCTGGTGACTTTTAGTGATCAGGGTGAACAGTTCTCACTCGATACTGACTCGTCCATTTGTTATGTTCTCAGGATTTCAGTTAGAGTGTATATTCATTTTGGTCACATTGCTCTCAGATTTTATATGAAAATTATCTTTTATTTCCCCACGTTAGACTGTAGGTATCGCCTTTCTGCCCAGAATGCCAAACCCTTGCACATCATTCTCATGAGGAGCAGTACGTGCAAGGACTCAATTTTCTATCAGTATGATGAATAACTTACTCCTAGAAATGTACAAGATACTTCATGCTGTTGATGACAGAGCCATCTGCTGATAATTTAAATTCTGTTTTGCCAAAGATGTTCATACAGAATATGCCCATATGGAGTATTAGGTGTATTCTTCCTCCTATCAACACTATTCAGACTCTGCAGGCAAAAATCCCAGAGTTTTCTTTCTGCAACTTTTGCTTCTGCTTGGATTTTTAAGACATGTCCCTGAATTTCTTTCTCTCATACTGGATCCTCTTTCCAGATACATTTGAATCAACATGAATTGAAACACCATGAGATAGGATTTAGACACCATAGCATCGAGTTCACCTCGCCTGTCACAAATGCGTCTCATTTCAAAGAGCAGCACCCATATGAGTCCTCATGTGACAAGTTGCTCATCATTGAATAGTGTCACATCGTGACCTCTGAAGCCACAGGGCTATCAGGTCAAGAGCGCTACCATATTAGGTGGATGGTACTCTTTTATGTAACCATCATTGTGTATGTTTTCTTACACACCATAACCCCATTTGGGCCAGGGCAGCTTGAGGAGTGACACTCAAGATGTCTGAAATTGAGGCAGAAGGATGATAAGTGTTTAAAAACTCCAGCAGTGGGAGTGTAGGACTGCTTCTTTGCAGTCTCTTCCTCACCGACCTTGAACAAACCCAGTGTACCTTCAGCTTCTGACCTTTGATGTACCAACAATAAACCGCCCTTATCTCAGCACCGGGAGGCTTAGCACTGGGTCTGAAAACGCTTTGATGGCCCTTCATCTGCAAGGACTGTAAAACAGCACGGTGTTTACACCAGTTGCATGTGAGTGATTTATTAGCGTTGCACCCTTACAGTCTTGGATACTGTCAGAATACAGTTCTGGGATATCGCACGCCCCGACATCTGTTCGGAAGCACCAGAAATGCAGCGATGACACGGTGATAAACACCGCTGGCTATCGCCGCTCTGTAACGCAGAGACAGCCACCACAGGGTGACGGAAGAGGCGCAGGGGTGCCGGCCACCAGCCTGCACAACGCCGCCTCAGCCCCGGGAGCGGAGCCCCGAGGGAGAACGCACTGACGGCGCGTCCCGGCCGTGATGCGCCCGGGGCGACGGGGCCGCCGCGCACCAAGGCCCG
>VXAV01004105.1:57623-77369 GCA_013399715.1 Alectura lathami
CCTCGCGGCGAGCGGCACGGGGAGCCCGCCCGGGGGTCGCAGGCGGCGGGCGGGTGGGAGAGTGGGCAGCTGCGGTCCTGGAAGCGCTCGGTGTCACAGCGCGGGTTGGAAACAGACAGAGTTCCGGGAGACTGCTGTCCTCTACCTGCTCCCATCGGTGCACGCTGACGGTTCCCTGGCACAAGCGGTGCCGCTGCCTGCGGAGGCCCTGGTAAAAGTGAGGAGCACCTCGAGTTGCGGAAGAGCTTCCCGAAACCCTGGCATGGGTTTGGATGCGGGCAGGGTGAGGCGTCTGGGCAGATGTACCTCAGGTCAGAGCTGGTGTGTCAACAGCTGTCAGGATAGTCCGGTATTTCCTAAAGGATCTGGCTCAAACAGTAGTGACCAGAAAGGCAGATCAAGTTGTCAGTCACCTTTCCTTTTTTTTTTTTTTTTTTCTTTGCCTTTGTGGAGTAAATGCATATTCCATGCTTAAGCCTGGAGTTAATTTAAAATATTAACTTGTGACCTCTAAAAATAAGATTTGTAAAGGGAACAGTGTATTAGTCTTAAGTTCCTTACTGCATATGTGACAAATTCATGCCTAATTCATGGGGATTTGCCCAGTGCTTTTAAAAGCAATGGAATAATTTGTTAACTTTCACAGAATAATTTATTTTGCTTTTTTGGCTTCACATTTTGAGTTCCAAACTAAACTGAATGTCAATAGGAAAAATAAAATATAATACTATTAAATGCCTTATGAAACATGGCAGCTTGCATCCAGCATTCCAGATTCTTTGCTGTGCAGTGTAATTGAGTTTAAAGGCTAATTGAAACTTTATGGAGAGGAGAGCTCTGTGCCTTAGTGCAATTCTGTGCCTGCTCAGGAGTGCAGCTCCCGGGTGCGCGGTGGTGCAAACAGTGCATGAGAACAGCGTGACCTGGGTGAAGGCTGTGCATGGGGCTTTTGCTCCAAAAGATGCTTGCTTGCTTTGTTGTCCTCAGTAGTGAAAATACACATGGGTGGTAAGTCCTGGGTTACATGTTTATTGTGACAACAGCTACCAGATCCGGCAGTCTGTAACTCACATCTCATTTTCCTCCTCTTTATTTGAAACCTCTGCTAATTCGTGAAAGCTGAAAGTCACACTGAATTCTTTCCTTCATACATAATCACTTTACAGTTGAAGGAAGAAGAGTGTTTTGTTTTGTTTCTCCTTGAGTGAGCACATAAATGGTAGGGGTTTGGAGGCTTATTACTGTTATTATTGTTTGTTTGTTTGTTCATTTACTTGTCTGTTCTTTTTACTTTGGGCTGTGTTAGCTCTCTCAGCCAGTGCAGCAGCACCTGAATTCCTTGAACTTCTGCAGGCTGCTGTTAGCAAACTGCTGGGCAGCAGCTCCATGTACAGCTATTTGGCAGCACAGCTTTGCTGAGCAGCCACTCCTCTTTGCTCCTGCCTTGACAGCGCTGGGCATGGAGGAGAGCATCACGCTGTTCCCATGCCATGGAGTTCAGATTATTTATGTGCACAGTTGGCAGAACCTGTGTATCTGTTGCACTGAATCTCCAGTTCTAGAAGAAACTGGAATGAACATAAAACATACATGGGACTGAAACTTATTCATTGTTGTTGGAGCATTTGTTGCTCTTCTAGCTGAAAAATGTACGGATTGATGCTACTTGAAGTATTTGTTCTGCGAACTACCACTTGAGGTGTGAGTCACTGCTTGGGTATAAGTAAAGGTGGAGCGTGGCCCCCAGTTTGCTGCTGAGAGGAGTGCAGAAAGAAATCTCACAACACTGTAAAGCTGCAAGTCCCAAATTAAAGGTTCTGTAAGCTCAGATAAAAGGTTAGTGTTGTTCCCTTCTACAAAGGGTCCCTTGTTCAGTAAGTCTTACCGAAGGAAATTTGCAGTTTGCGAAGCCAACCAAAACAAATACCTGACATAGGAATGGAACTAATTCAAAATTAAATTTGCGTTATAGAGATTTACACAGCTCCCAAATTTGTTATGGAACGCTAAAAGCTGACAAACTCCTAAAGAAGTAGACCAGTGAAGTGAGTAAAAGCTGAATTCTACAGCAAGAGCACGTGCACGCATCGTGTTAATGTGTTGTGTAACTACTCCACTTACGTGCAGACAGAGCTCACTTGGCTCGATCAGAAACTGAACTCATGCAATCTTTAGTTGGTATCTGCTGTATAACCATGTGGAAAGCGTAGGGCCAAAATACCATGGAGTGACTGACTGGTCCAGGTTAGCATTGGTTCAATGCCCAGCACTGTCTCAGAAGACAGTTTTCACATATATTGAAATTGGATGCTGAGATGCTTGGTGCTTTCAGAAGTAGCTGGGGAGGCGTTCCTCTCTAAAACTTGAGTAAGCAGGGTTTACGTGTGATGTGCACCCAGAGACTGGATGGCATGAAGGTCTTTATGCCTGACTTAAGAGCTGAAGAACAGTCACATGGCCGTTCTGTTGCGCAGTCATGGTTGACAAATCTCTTGACATTTTAAAAGTTGGTATTTTCAGTCTTTTTGAGAGCGTGATTTGGAAAGACCAGCTGGGGTTCTGGGGAAAGCAGAGGATGTGTGATGATAGCAGGGGCAACTGTTAGCTAATTTATCCAAATAGCATGACTTCGGATGCGAAACATCATTCATTAATGTTTTCTCATCTGGTTCTTTGGTGGTTTGCCAGTCTTGACACATCAGATTCTCATGTGTGTTCCCCCTAGTTAGAAAGTTGCATAAATCATGACTGTGTCACTTCTCAATGGAGTAGAAAAAGCCATTCAAACCACACACGAAAGAACTGTTTTTGAACAGAGGTGGTCAGGAAATGTCACTGCACAAAAAGAAAATAATCTGAAATAAATGGTATGTCGTGGTAGTTTTAACCATGTGTTTGTTGATTTCTCTTCTGTGCCAGCCCATTTCTGTTTGGTGAAAGCTGTGTTGTATGGGGTACTCAGCACCGAGACAGTTCTGCCTTTCCTAAGTCTTAAAGCAATTCAAGGAGGAGAGAAAATCCATTTTTAATTTCCTGAGCCTGCGTGGGTGATCTGCTCCCTGAGGGTATTAGCTCATCTTCGGGAAAGCCAACCTGAGTGTTCAGGAGGGAATATGGCAGTAGGTTGCACTTCTGATGAATAGCGAGGGGGAGGTTTGCTTATCTGCATGTTGCCTAAGGAGCAGATTGTGCCAAAGGCATGCATGAATTTGCTTTGCAGATTGCACACATCTCACAATCTGTTGCGATTTCATGTATTTCTTTGGGGGTTTTATGCAGTCGTTCTTTATTTTATGGCTTTTGCAAGCTGAATGAAAGGAGTGGTTCCACGTATAGCATTTGTGATGTTTCCATGCTACAGGTGTTTGAGGTGGTGTGATTGTGGGGGAAAAAAAGGAGGTGAGCACCAGAGGAGCAATAAGCATACTCTTGGTGCACCAGGAAGGTTGGTGCTATGTCATGATGGACGTGTTGTTGCTGAAGGAAGTACCTGAAGGCAGCGTGAAGGCTGCATGCAGCAGGAATACTCCTCATAGCAGTCCGAAGAGGCAGTAGCTTCTTTGGTCCTTAAGCTTTCGAGGGCTGGAGCTGCAATAACATGTGAGCAGGTAGGAATTTTCTCCATCGGTCAAGAGGCCGGGATGAATAAATTTGGTTTTCCATTAAAGTACAGTTGAAATTTGATTCACCTCTCCAGAGCGTCAGTAGGGCGTTAGAATGTGAGCTTTGAGGAAGCTTAAGAAAATCTCCGTCAAATAAACCCTCTTCTGGTTGTAGGTTCAATATACCTAAACAAGATGTTAAGACATCAGTGAGGCTGTAATCTCCCATGGGCTTCACCAAGTGCCAGGTATAGTCTTCAAGCACATGAAAAGAACCCAGTCACAGAATGGGAGCATCAAGGGGCTGTTCACTTCAGTGACTCCTGAAGAGAAAACCGCATCAGTTCTAGGTATTAGTGTAGACCAACAGAGAGTTGGCAAGCAAAGAAAATTTTAAAATTGGAGGAAGAAAAAAAAAGAGAGATGTACATGTTAATTGAGTCCTGGAGTTGGGACAATTAGTATTGTAAGCTACAGTACAATGCATAAGAAATCATGTTTACAACTTGTGTAATTTGACGTTTGCTGCTGATACTTGCCAAGACGTTTCCAGAAAGTCAGATTCAGCCATATATTTGAGCTAAATTCTCATGTCTTTGCAATAGACCCACGGTAAGAAACATTAACCTTGTTTTACAACTAAAATCTACATTATGTACAGGAGCTGTTTTGTTTATGACCAATATGCATCTAAAAAAACTGCCTATAGCAAAACCGTGCTTTTCCAGTGTTGGGATACACGTATTTTAGGCAGTGATTTAGTGACTTCTGGCAAGAAGGACAAACAGAATGGCTTTGCCTTGAGTTTGCTCAGTGTCCTTAAAATACATTAATGGCACTAAAATAATGTTATATTTTCAAGAATTATATATGTGAACTCTACTTTTACTGTAGCTGGTAGCACAAACATTTTGGTATATAGCTTCTCAAGTTGAACCGACTAAAAACACAATTTTGGAGACGAACATGAATTCCTCTCTGTTAATAAACTTTTAAGTGAAATTCTTAAGGCCTCAGTGTTTTCTTTTTCTACTTATGTCCTCCTTGCTGACAAAATCTGTTTTCAAAGCTCCTGTATGTGTCCATTGCTAATCACTGACTTCCGTCTAACCAGTGGAAAAGTTATCATACTTCTCTTTGATCTGCTTAAATAGGCTTTTTTTTTTTTTTTTTTTTTTTTTTGGAAAAATTAGGGGTGGGCAGTTTTTNTATTCAGGCTGCGCACAGTTATTAATTTTTTTTTTTTTTTTTTTTGACAGCTTACATAAATGGACATAGGCTATTTAGTTTGGGGGAAGGAAGTAGGGCTCTAATGAATTAGTTCACTGTCCACTGTAATGGAACCTTTCTTCAAGAAGAAGAGTAAGCCTCTTGCCAGCCATTCAGGATTCGCTCTTGTTCTGGTGGCAGAACAAGAATAACCCCTTGAGCAAAATGTAAGTGTTCCAGGATGATAGGAATTTGCAGCATTAGAAAGCTGCCAAAGAGGCAACTTCTAGCTGACTGTGTGTTTGCCTAAACTCAAAGATTGCAAAGTTCGTAACTGACTTTTTTCTTCATATGCTCCTACGCTTCCCATGACTTCACTGTCATATGCCTGCTGTAATTTCTGCCTGCTGTTAGCCATGGTGACAGTAATGAGTCTGAAGTATTTATAATTATCAGAAGATATTAAGAGAGATTTTAAATGTAATTGTTGGAGGAGGGAAGTTCTGGCAGGTGGAATAATGCTCCTGGGCGCTGGATTTTTGTTTTTCCTAAGGCCCCTCCTCTGCCCACCGACTTGGGTGTTGTTAACAGCACTATGTTTTTGAGTTCAAATCGTAAAATCTTAAGTATTCTTGATATTTTGCTGTTGTTGTAGCTGTGTTATGAATAGAGCTGCATGATGTATGGTGGCATCATGAAAGTCATCCAAATCTGATTAAACCAGTAGCTCCTCTCTCCAAAATAAATTCTCTTCCTTCTCGGTATTAAGTGAGTTAGGCGTAGTGAATTCCTCTGGCTGTACTGTAATTAAGACTATGATTTATGTCCCCTTCATCTCCACAGGGTGACGGGGGTTAGTTCTGTGCTGAGGACAACTTGTTTCTCTGAGATGGGAGCTTCTTGCTGGACTCAAACACAGCAAGATCCCATCTCCTTGTACAAACAGGATTCCCAGGAAATAAGAAAACTCGAGACAGCTTACGCTCTGGCACGAATGGTGCAAAACGACCTAAATAAAACTAATGACATCAGCAAGCGTGCTCTTCCAATCTAAGCAAAACTTTGAATTGCACTTTGCTGTCAAAAAAGATGTGGAGTGACTTCAGAACATGAAATAAATCATTAGCTGTTTAAAGTCTTGAAGCTGCAGGTTTGAAGGCGGTCCCTTACAGAGCATTTAAACTGCACCTGCAAGGCATGCACACGTGAGCACTTACTTGCAGAAGCACAAGCAGAAGCTTGCATTCAGACACTGTATGCACACCGGTAGTTAGTGTGAGTCTGCGTATTTTACAGCCTGCAGTCATGTTTTGTGTAGTCTTTGCCCCCAAATTATAAAAATGTTTGTGAACAATGAGTGTGTCTCTATTTTAGAACGAGTTTCTCATTATTCTTGTAGAAGATCTTTGTGTTCATCCATTTTTGGTGTTTATATTCAGAGAAGCACTACAGTTTAACTCACCTTTGAAGGACTCCTGCTTCAGCTGTTAATCAGCAAACTGTGTCTTGAGTCTTTTGTGCTGTGCAATCACAGTTATTTAAAATAAGACATCAGTAAACACAATGAAAGTAACAAAAATAATTTAAAAGAAAATCCCAGAAATTTTTTACCACATTCCATTTTTCTCATGGCCAATGGCCATGTTTGAAGATTCAAAACTATTGAAGAACAAATTACTGAAAGAACAAATAGCAAACGCTTTGTATTCCAGAAAGCAATAACATTTTCAAGAAATCCCTGCTGAATACATCTTCATCCAGAAGTTGGCTGTTCTACACAAGTCCACAAGAGAGGTGGCTGCCCTCTTCGATACCTTTAATTTAGTATTCTTGAGGTTTTCTAATTGTGAGTGTAATCTGTGTACTTCGTGTTCAGTGTTTGCTTTTAACCCTGACATGCCTTCCTTTTGTATTAATGCACATTTATGTTAATATGCAAGCATACAGTGGTTTGAGGCTTTTGTTTGGATTTAGGACAATCTTCTGTAAACCCAATTTAGTTATCATTTTGTGTTCGGAGTTGAGGGGCTGGTTATATCCTATAGATACTCAGCGTCGAGAAATACAGCCTGGAATACAGAATAAGCTTGTTCCAATCCACAATGTATACAGACAACAAGGAAGTGAAGAGAGTTCTTTGCATTGCTGCGGACTAAGAACCTGTGGATCAGATAGTCCGTGGTGATTGATGCTCCTTGTGAAGAAACAGCTCCGAGCTACAGCAGCAGCCAGACCAGGCTTCGCTGGAGCAGTGTGGCTGTGTCCAAGCAGGCCAGCTCCTAGGGAGCTCCTAGCTGGAAACAACCAGAGTGTAATGATTCCCATGTCCATGTTCCCTCTTTGGAAACAAGGGAATTAACACAGCTCCACACATCCTCAAGTTCCCTTTAAATCAAGGGATTTAATAAAAAAAAAAAAAATTTAAACCTTCTGCTTCCATATGCTTTGCATTTTTACTGGTGCAAAGCTGTGCGAACAGGGCCATCAAACCTGTGCCATAAAAGCTGATGGCGGTGGGAAATGAGTCCCTTCTAATGATATAATCAGAATAAATTGTCCTGTGGGTTTTTATTTGCCAGAGATGGAATAGGTTGGCTTCAGAATCCAAATAGTCTTTGACTCATTGTTTGCAGGCATGGGTTGCATCAACAAAGTTTAACCATCTCCTATAAAAGCAGGAAGTATCATAGAAAGGAGAGGCTGCAAGGAGAGTTGGACAAGGAGCAAAAACTGTGTGTTGTGAAAAATTTCAAGGTTACATCGCTTGTTTTCATTCTGTATTGTGGCTTGGGAACAAAGTCGGACTGGAGCAGTCAATAGCTCTGACTCCCACATTCAAGGTCGTGTTTGAGGCTGCAGTTTGTCTGTTGCGTTTGTGAGCCCTGGCTGCTACACCAGTAGCCACTTTGTGTAGTACCGTTTCAAAATGCTATGTGCAGCTTTCCGGCAAAAATAAGAAATCCTCAAAATTGACACGTTGCCCTGAAAAGCTAGAGTCAGCTTGAATCTCTCTAATGCTTCTGTTCCCCAAGTTTTCCTTCTGAATGATGTACAATATTCACATCTTTGAACCTTCCAGAGAGTTGAGGCTAAGAAACACCTATGTGGGTGCAGGGAGGTGTCAGGAGTACCTCCTTGAAGCCTTGCCTTGTTCCCTGGCTCTGGAAGTGTGCACACCCCATAGGTACACTGCTGGGGAGCTCCATCCCACGTGCATCGCACAGCATTCAGCACCAGCACAGCCAGCCTTGGCATTACTCATCCCACCCTCAGAGTCCTTTCCTGTCAGAGCTTTCCTAACGCTGTGTGGCCCAAGGTCTCCCCCTTTTGCCCTTTGCCTTGTTGAGCTGATACCCAGCATCAGTTCTCGCAAGCGCTGTCACTCATGGCTCGCAGAGCGTGCACAAGGGGAAGGTCTTGGTTTTGTCACGGCACAGTTTGCACAGGCATGAACTCCAGTGTACCAAGGCAGACTGCTGCATCACTTGACATTTTGATGACCTTTTGAAAATCATTTGTGTGGCTTTCGGTAGTGCCCTTCGTGCTCACAGAGCAATGTGTTCGTGTGGCAACACGGAGCGGTTGGGGAGCCCCAGGAGTGTCGGCGGGGTGTTGGCAGAGTTAGGGTCAAGATCCTGCCCACAGTGGTCACCAGGGCTTGCTTTTCACAGCACTTACCGGATGTGTGTGTATGCTTCTTATTTATGTCTCATTGATATCACTTACCTTTATACGCACATCGTGGTTTTATCCGTCAGTATATTATGCTTTTTTTTTAAGCATAGTTACTGGTTTTTTGAATGACTAGTAGGAAAAGAACGTCTAGGGCAGAGTGGTTTTTTGATGTTTGATCTCTTGATTTTGGTTTAATGGCAAGGTGTTTTTATTCACTTGCCATGTTTATACAGAAGTGTATTTTCAGGGCCCAGGATTTAGGTAGTGCCAGCCATGTGTTGCACCTTTCTTTTGCACACCTCCTTTTTCTCAGAAAATACCCAGCTCATATGCTCAGGCTTGGTACTGCTGCTTGTCTTGCTGATGAACCATTTTCAGATCAGGTGCAGCCTAGCTCCTGTCTGAATAGTGAAATTAAAGAGGACAGCCAGTGATACAACAGTGAAACCATTTAACAAATCAAGTATGCAGTAAAAAAACAGGAGAGGGAAGAAAACAGAAAAGTTGTCTGGTAATTTTGTTCAAGTAATCTTAGGAATTTATTTTGGAACATAATAGATTACAGTGTTCAAAATGAAATCTCCATTTCTGGACAAGGGAGAGGACCTGATAAATCTTATTCAGAGGAGTACCTTGTAACCCTCTTGGGAAAACGGATGGTGACAAAGTGTGTTTTTGAAGCATGGCATTGTGCACAAGGGGCAAAGAGACTCTGCTTATTGCTTCCTTGGAAAAAGAGGGGAAAAGCCTTAATTCCAGGATTAGGTTTTAGGATTGGCAGTTAAAGCACAGGCTTTCATTTTTTCCTTGTAATCTGAGCAAGAAAGTGTCAGACACAATAATCATGGAAAAAATTCCCCCTCTAACATTTTTACAATGCTTTTCATTGAACCTGCACATTCTGCCAAAGTGCATGGAGAAGCTGTGCGTTAGCTGGGGCAGCTCCTGGCTGTCCCCCCTGCAGGAGTTGCCTTGTGCAGCTCCTGGGGAAGGGCAGAAAGGTGGAGGTGGCTGCAGTGTGGTGTAGGAGCTGCAGCGACCCTCAGAAGCGATGCTCCGTGCACGCTGCTGAAGGCCGTGTTATGCATGGAGAGGGGCAGCCAGGCTGACTGCTGCTGTAGGACAGGACTGGATGCAGAATTTAAGGGGAGTTATGTCTTGTCTTTCTGTTTTTAGAAAGCAAAGGGTGCACCCTCCAAAACCAGCACAACGTGTACTAACAGCAAAGTCAGTACACATCCCAGTTTCTGGCCGTACGTGAACATACTGGCTGGCTGAAAACCTGCCTGGCATCCCCTCTCCCCTCCGGTGTGCGTTACTATTATTCCATCTCTCAGATAAATGCTCTGATCATGATAAGTTATTTTCATAATAGGGAGGCAGGGTGTGACTATAACATACATGATCCTTGCCTAGCCTCAATCCCTCTTGTTGCTGAAAGTTTGGGCATGCCCCACCTGTGCTCAGGAGCGGGAGCACAGTTGTGTGTTGTGGGGGAGGCTGGAAAAAGGCAGATTAACCTGCAGCCCTCGTTTTTTATTATATGCATATTCCTGCACAGTTCCCAGCACAAAATCTGGCCCGTGTTGAAAATACCTTTTGGCATACATCAGTTCTAGTGAAGCCAGTAGAAACTTGCCCTTAGCTTTGGCTGAACAGTAACTCAGTCTTGTCTGGACTCTGTTTTTGGTGAAGTGGCAGGAAAAATCTCAGTGCTTTGTTGAGCCAACTCATAAAAAAATGTTTCTTGCTCTAGCGTGTGATTTTTAAAAGAAACTAAGAAATTTATACTGAATCAGTTAAAGTTTTAGAGTACGTTTATAACTAAATAATAAATATTTGGTGAATGAAAGCATGTCCATAAGTGTTACTGCTGTGAGGGACTGTGTACTTGGGAACTACAGTAGTGATGTGGCCAGAATGTGTCTCGGGCACTAATAAACCTCTTTCAAGTTTCTCTTTATTCCAAAAAAATCATATTTTTGAGCCAATGGTACCAAGCTTGTCAATTGCCAATGCGTGACTTCATGTTGCAAAAATGGATCTCTGGAGCCTGGAGAGTTATCGGCAGAGTGTGTACCTCGTTTGGTAAAGCTTTTCATCTGCCGTGGTCACGTTGAAAACCCAAACTGGATTTTAAGATCTTTTCTTCTACCTTAGCAGTTTAGAATGACATGAAGGAAACCTTACTTTTAACAGGTAGGCTGTATTTATAAACTAAATCAGACTTCAATAGATTCAGTACCTAAGCTACACAGAAATAAAGCTTCAGCATCTGACTGTATAGAAAAAAAATTGGGATAATTGCATTTCAACCAGTTTTCCAGTGCCTCTGGAAGTACCATGACAGGTGCTGTCATAGACTGTCCTTATTCTTCTTTTTCTGTGCGCATTATGTAAGACATGAATCTCTTGTTACATCTCCAGTAGTTTTCAGAAGTGTGAGAATTTGGGAGAGTACATTGCCAATGTTATGCAGATGGGATTTTATGTTTTAAGCTCAGAAATTATTGTAGGAAATTAATCATTCTTTGGTTTATCTGTTATGGTGCCCAGGAGTTAATTTGTCCTTATCTTTTCAGCTAGATGCAGAGGTCTCTCACTTTGACCTGCCAACTGTTTATTCCTATCAGAATAGCTCTGTCGCCTAGGGTGGCTGTTTCTTGGTTGGCAACCTCAAAGTTCGTGGCAACATCTCCTGGGTCTGCTCCGTGGTGGTTGTTAGCCTCCACTGTGCTGCAAATCAGCAATTCCTGTCTTTCCTTGTCTCTTCTACCCCATCCATCTCTTCGCTCTCTTGGCATTCAGCTGAAGGTAGAAGTGATCTTCTGACGCAAGGACAGCTACGTTCCTGTTAGTTACACTCCTCCAGCAGCTGTTCACCTGGAGTTTGTGCTTACCGGTTGTGGCTGGCAGCGGGTCAGCATTAAGCCCCACAGCCCCATGTGGCTGCACCGACCTGAGGTCTTCCTTCTCCCCCTCCCCTCCCATGGTTGTAGTAACTTTTTATGGCCTCCAGCTCTGCTCCTTCTGACCGCAGCACATACAGTGCTGTCGCTGTCTTCTCACAGATGCAAAGTTTTCTTGCATCACTGCTGAATGAGCTTGCTCGCATTTCCCATCCAAGTCGAACTTGCTGCCCTTGTTTGTATAACAAACAAAAACCTTTTGGATTTTGTCTTGCTATTTTCTCTCTCCTTAACAATTCCTCCTGTATCTATCCCTGCCCACCTCTCCCTTTAAATAATTTTTCCTCTTTTCCAGCTCCTTCCTGGGCTGCTCTTCAGTTTGTTGTTTCAATCACATCTGTAACAACTTTTGTCCCTTCCATATACATTTATTTTCTTCCACTGACTGCATGGCAAAAATTGTAAGCAGCAGTTTATATGAAGTATAGGTCTGACCTTTGAAATCAATGGAATTGCCCCTAGCCTGTTATCAGCGTAATGCTGCAATTGTGCTGTTCTAAGCTGTTAATGGTGATAATGGTGTAGAAGTTGCTGATGCTAATGATGTCCAAGCTGGGATTGGTTCCTTGGATCATCTGTTACTCAGAGGGATCCACTGAGACTCAGTAGGGGATCTAATTTTTGAATCCATAGCTGAGATTGATTTAACAAACAAAAAAACAGGTATTTTAGTAAGTATGTTCCTACTGCTGCCATGAGAAGTTTCTCTCATTACTCTAAAGAGAGAGGTGGTTTGCATTATGGCAGGCTGGAAGGAAAGAATCCAGGAGACAGCATGTGCAGTCACAGCTTTGGAGGAAAGGACTCTCTTCCAACTGCTTTGATGCGGTGATATGCACGTTACCCTGACGGACCAGTTAAGGGATGTAGGCTTTCCAGTATGCAGTAATTCACTTTGTCTCCAGGCTGTTGTATAGCCATATGTGCCACTGAGCAGTGGTGTGGAACAGTGCTGCTGTGTGCCGGTGGGTTGTATCGTGCACGTCCCTCGTAACACCTGGCAGGCCAATTCTGCCTCATGTAGAAGAAAAGGACATCTCTTCTCAATTCTGGCTGCCAGAGTTTCATGGCAGAGATATTAAAATATTAGTAACGTGAGCAGTGACCTGTAAAACACGGGCGTGAAGAGGGTCTGAAGGGCGTCACTGATAGACCTGATGCAGGCACAGCTTTTTGCTGTTGGTAGTACAGAATTATGTCTTCAGTCTGTGACACAATTGTGTTGGATTAATTTGCGTTGGCTTCTGGAAAAAAAAAAAAAAAAAAAAAAAAGGAAAATAAGGAAAATAAAGAAATCTGTCTCTTCTGGGAAACTATTCATTCCAGAAAATGTGGAGGGGGAATATTTATAGAAGGTGAGAAAATATTTTGGGTTCCATGCAGAGTGAATAATGAATAACTCGGTCAAGTGTAAATGACTTTAAAGGAAAATGTCTGTGAAGAGATAAGCTGCCTGGTAAATGTTTTTTGTTGGGCAGTAAATCAGCAAGGTACGCGCCACAGATAGACTTTCACTTAAAATTATTCTAAATTCGGCCTTGAAAATGGATTTTATACCATCTGTACGTATAGTTCTAGACTGTAGATATGAAAAATGCTGTAAGTATTCCCTCACCAGGCTGCTTTTGTTCTGTTTTACTTCTGTTTGGATACGTTGTCATCACTCTTAATCTGGTGAAGTAATTTTTGAAATCTTGGTTTAAAATTAGGTATTTTACAATTCCCACATACCTTCATAAATCATGAAATGTTTGGTTTTGTATTTCATTGTAGCGGAAAACAGATGTGCCACTTCAAATGCAGTAACATGTACAAAGTGTCTGGCTTTGGGTCCAGAGTGTGGATGGTGTGCTCAAGAGGTATGGCATTTTGCTTATTTATTTTTTACTTTACATTTTAGCTGCCTGTGATCTTCATAAAGATAAAAGACTTTCAAACTGTGAAAATTATAGTGAGAAATAGCAGGAAAATCTTTAAATGTCCTTTGGACACAGCACCTGAGAAATCATGTGCAATATATTCAGTTTCCAAAGGAGAAAATACAACCTTTTATTTGGAAAATTGCAGTAATTTTAAATAGTGAGAACTTTCTAATGTGTTCCATCTGCTTTGTAGACAGGTTTGGCAGATTTATAGTAACTTTGAGAGTTCAACAGTTTTTGGCTTCAAAATTAAAATTATTGATCAGTAATTTGTATAAAGTCCATATATATATATCAGAGCAAGTCTGTACATATACATCTATTGTATTTAGCTATAGGTTTTTCCGACAGTGGAGTTAGCTTTGACTTCACCGTATTTTATGGCCCCTGTCGCAAATGGAAAAAATGATGCTTTTCTATTTTGACATTTGAAACTATCAGTTCTGAGACTCGTCACAAAAGGTAAATCACAGACAGGAAGAATTATGCTGAAATTGGTATTGCTTTGGCAGCTGTGAGAATATGGGATTTTCTGGTTTTGTTTGAGAGAAAAAGAAAAAATTGATTGTGTGATCTTGAGTAAGGTTGGACCTTTTTAAGCAGTTCAGAGGAGCAAGGTTTTAAAAAATATCACTGGCAATTGCAGGCCCCTATGCTCTTGAAGGTCATATGCAAATTATTTCTTGTAGCTTTCAGGTTAGCAGAGAAAATAGATAAATACCTAGGCCATGCAGAGAAGAGATGAGGAGCATAAGACACTAGCATAACTTTATCTGAGATACTGCGTCCTGGAATGGTTCACTTAGTCTGAAACATGTGCAAGTAATGCAAGGATGAACAGAGGCCAAGAGAACTTGTTGTCCATTAAGAGCTGCAGGGCATATGTGCATGGCACAGTGGGTTACCACGTGGAGTGGTTTGTTGTTGTCACCTGATGTCCTCCCTTGCAGGAGACACAGTGTTATCCCGCAGCATCTGTTTATCATGGAGTAGTGCTTGGTAGCCTCCCAGTGCTATGGAGCTGTTGTAGGTTTCCTGCTAACCAGATGCTCAGATCGGACAGGGTTTAACATCTTTCTGCCTCTCTTTCCTCACATCCCGTGTCGATCCTAACAGCTGTTCATAGGAGGCAGGGGTTTCTCAGACCCCCTTACACCATGTTTGACAGCCGGTTCACCTGTGCACCGTCCGTGGTTGCAGAATGGCAGACATCTTCCAGTGTAAACTTACAGGAGCAGTTTTCAGCTTAGTGTGGCTGCTTCATCTAAACTATGTTTTTATTAATAAAAGTAGCTGTAGAGAACACTTGAGATGCTTTGATTTCACACCCCCACATAGTGAACTTCAGAAAATGCTAATGTCTGTCCATCGCCAGTGATAACAATGAGAGTAAATAAGTTCTTTGTACATTTAAAAACCTGCTTTACATAAAGGATGTCTAAATAGCACTAACCTAAAAAAGTAGTCTCTGTTGTCTGTGTTAAAGAAGGTTGTGAAAAAACAGTATCAGAGGTAGACTGCAAAAGTGAATAGGAACTTAGAAAACATGATGCATGACTGACAAGGCTTTCTCTAGTCTTTTCAGGGTCTGGATGGCAATTTGTTCTCTATTACACAGTGGGCTGTATGCATTTTTTAATTGTTTATTTTCCCCATCTGCCTCCAAAATATCAGAGATTGTCCATTGTTTGGTCTCCAGCTGTGGCTGCAATGGATTAATGGCTTCAAAGAGCACAAAGGGTCTTGTCAAGCCTGTTTTGTTCCTTGCATGATCAGGATCATGCTAATCATCAGATTTGTGGCCAGGAAGGAATTTTACACTGCATCATGTTGGCACAATCTTGGCAGCTTTGCCAAGCAACAAGGGTCGTGCTGCTTCTGAGATCATCCTACTACTAACATTTTTTGTTGTTACAGAGGATTTTTTTCTTATTGGTGGCATCTTAAACTCTGCAGTTCTGTAGTACATAGGCTCTTCTTTCTGGGGATTCAAATTATATAGCCCAGCTGGTCTTTGGCTTTCGTGTGGGCTATGGGGTAGTGCTTAAGTGTCTGTGACAGACAGACTCAGGTTAGAGAAATCTAAAGCTGACTTCTGCTTTCATTTTTATATACTAGCCTAAGATTACTAGTAGATTCCTCTGTCAATCAATATGTTTAGAAATTCTGCGAATGACATGTTCTTGGTAGAACTAATTCCTAGCGTAGCACGGAACTCTTTTTTAGTGACATAGTGATAGTATTTTCCTCCAAAATCGTCTTATTCTGTTTGTGCAAGATCCTCTTTCTCACACAGAAGTTTTGTCCTTTGTAGAAAAATAGCCATTGTAGCAATTAGGTTAACATCTAATGTAAGTATTTTGTCATTGTGCTTATTAAAAACATATGGCTGCCATGAACTACAATTTATGCAATTATAGTAGCATATTTTATTGTTTCAGAGACTATTAATTTGTTTTTTCTCTTTCCTTTGAAGATACAGTTCGTTTTTTTCAGCTCAGATTGTTTTGTACTTCTTGTCTTTTACAAAACAGGATTTCATGGCTGACGCAACGCAGAAGGGACGCTGTGACACTGTTCTCAACTTACTGAAAAGAGGCTGCCAGGCGGATTTTGTAGAAAATCCCACAGTTCGTGTAACAATACCCAGTGACCAAGAAACAAACACACAAGTGACACCAGGAAAAGTTTCAGTCCAGCTGCGTCCAGGTTGGGTGGTCTCTAACACATTGATATTATAATCAACTAAAACTAAGTGCAATCATATTTAAGTACAGATATTTTTTGAAGAAATGGCTGGAATTATTATTTTGAAGAATGATGCTATAACATTGCCTTGTAGGACTGTGATGGTGTTGTTCCCATGTTAAAGTACAGTCTTCAGCAAGAAGTGTTTCTGTCAAACACAGCTGAAGGTCAGAATAATGCAAGTAGTAACTGGAAAAGGGATTTTAGGTAGTCTTTTCCCTTTTCGGTTGTGATTTTGTGATTCTTTTCAAAATTAATTTTCCCTTACACACGTATAAAATGTATTTCTTACTGTCAGCAAACTGGGCTAAAATTTCTAATTCCTAAATTCATCATTTGATCAGCTTCTTGATTATTTGCTTATACTTAAGTGCATTGGCTAGATGGCTGTGAAGACACCACAGCCAATATGAAAGAAAGAACTGGATTCATAAAGACCTGGGTAATGCCTAGCATTTCATTTATAACATGTGAGACACCTGGCCCTAACAGAATCTACATGTCTCTTTATAGATCTGAGGTTCTGTTTTTTCTGGTTTTTTTTTNTTCCATCTTTATAATAATAAAACTGAAAAAAGCAGCATCACCACCTCCTGTCCTTTCCCCTCTCTCCTTTCAAAGAAGTGACTGATGGACTGCGTTGCACTGAGAAGTGGCAAGAGCTGAGCTAGCTCCAGAAATGTGTGTAATCACGTTTATTTCTAAAAGTTTTGACGCAACAGGTTTCATAGAGAACACTTCGCTTTCTAAACTTTGGCTTAATTAACCATTTTGCCAGTACTGAAATTAAGTTCAGGGTTCCATATTCTGTGCTGAAGTTTCTGCTTGAAGGAGGCAGAAGACTGAATTTCCTAGAACTACAGAAGAATAACATTTTATATATAGACATTCTGCCTGTATTTTAATCCCCAGGGAAATACAGCGATACTGGGACAAACACAAATTTACTGCAGTGCAGTCATGGAGACCAAAGCTGGTTTTGTTTTGATTCCTTTTTTTCATCACTGTTTACAAGAAATCCCAACTGTTGTGATGTACCTGGGAGACAATAAAAGCTGCACTGGCTGTATGCAAGCTGGAGACCTGTAAGGTCACTTACAAAAAAATAATTCAGTTTCCATTGGCAAAGAGGAAAGTCATGGCACACTGAAATTCTGTGTGCTTCATGCGAGACCTGATACAGACAAATCCTGAAATATTCAGGTGGATTATGTTTGAAGAATGTTGGAAGGAAAAATACTTAGTTTTATCTATAAAGTACTTTGCATGTTTAACATTTCTGGGTCAGGTCTTTGTTTAACAGAATTTGACACAGTTCACTTACATGTGCTTTCATTTTGCTGTCTAGCAATGTGATATGCACTAGGTAACGACATGAAAATATGTCCCATTTCAGCTATTTTTTTTACTGAATCTATTTCAGAATGTGTTTAGGTAGCTTTTACTGAAAAGCTGCATAATTCTTCTGTAGTGCATCATTTCCTCCTGTCCTTTGCTGGATCTTCATTGTGTTGCTCCACTCATCATGCAAAGCACCTGCTCTCGTACTTCTGCTCTAAGATAGCTCACACTTCAGGTGTCACAGAATAATGAGAAATTTTAAGTCATGCTTTACTGTACCTGTGCTGCCTGTACTCCTTTCTCATCATTCTTTGCTGGCATTGCAAATAATCACACAGAATAATCACACAAAATCACAGAAAACAGGTAAGGATAAATGTGGGAAATATTTTTTTAAAGGCTTCCAGAGCATCAACATTTTTATTACATATGAGAATGTGATGTGATTCTAAAGGACATACAGACATTTATTATCTTGAGATATATGAAGAGGTCTGTTTTTTCTAAGTTTTTTAGTATTAAAACCTGTTTTGTGTATTTATATTTTGATCCTACTGAGTTTTCTCATCAAATCTTTGGAAGCAAATCGGTATAAGCTTGATGCCTAACTTAACCTGAGTTTTTCAGGCTGTGCTCTCATTATGAAATGCGTAGTTTCAGACTCACGTTACAGACTGTTTGCAGGATACATTAATATACTTCCAAGTGTCAGCCTTGAAGTGACTGGCCACAATTTGTATGCAAATCTGTGTCCTTTTTGAGTGTAACTGCTTTTTGGTACAGTGTCAAAGGGATTGCATAACGCAGAATTTAAAAGAGAAGGGGGAGAAGTCAGATTTGCACAAAATGCTCCTGCAAGAAAAAAAATGCAAGATGTTCTGCAGAGAGCTTCTTTATGGCTTATCTGTGTTCTGTTCTTCAAGGTTTCAGTTATCGTTGGGAGATTTTCTGGTTTGTTTCCTTGTTTTTCTGTTTGCTGACACAAACAACTTTGTTCTGAGGTTGCTGCAAAAATAATGCATTTTTAACAGTGTACATTCAAAACTAGTAAGTAACCTTAATTATTTCCTTTGAATCAGGAAGTGAAGCAAACTTTATATTAAAAGTTCGTCCTTTGGAGAAGTACCCTGTGGACCTCTACTATTTAGTTGATGTCTCAGCTTCTATGCACAACAATATAGAGAAACTAAATTCCGTTGGATTTGCTTTATCTAAGAAGATGGAGAATATTTCTCTTGATTTTCGACTTGGATTTGGATCCTATGTGGATAAAACTGTGTCACCCTATATTAGCATTCATCCAGGTAGAATCCATAACCAATGCAGGTATGTACACTTTCTGTATTTACTGTAGAACTGAGAAGTTATCTAATTACACAAATAAACACAGCCCATATGCATTTTAAAAGCTTTTCAGAATCTGTTTCATTACACCATGGTTCTCCAGCAAAATTCCTAAGAAAATGGTGAAAATCATTATGCAATGATTGCTTCTGAAATATTCGATGAGTGATTTTTAAGTTTGTTCCTGTATCAGAAAAAAAAATGTGTAATTTTAATTTATAAAACCACACCAAACAGCATCCTTCTTTAGTGCAATTGAATATGTTTTGTGTTTAATTTTACAGCCAATTGTTGTTTTCGCAGTGAGTTTGGATATATGTTGCTTAGATTCATTACACAGGTTTATACTTCCTGACCTAGGACTTCTCTTCTGGTGTATGGTCCTGCATTCATTAACTCTTTTCTTAGAATACCTGCTTTTGTCCATGTGATGCAGTTTCTCTCTCTCAGCTCACTTAATGAACAAAAGCAATCCTTTGATCCACTTCCACAGTAGTAATATGAACTATCTCCTATTTTAAATGAGAAAGCTGTTCTGCCTTGAATTTCTTTTTTTTTCAAGCTGTGTCTTTTATACCTTGCATTCAACACTTAGACAAAGTGAGAGATCACTTTGGAAACAGTCTAGAGGACGAGATTATTCGCAATAAATTATAATCCATGTAATTTGTAATACTTTGAAAAGTGCATATGAAGCGCTCGCATCTTCTTGCTTTACTTACTGTTTGTTACTGCCTTTACCGGGAGGACCTGATCCATGGTTCTGTGAAGTCCATGAGCATCTTTTTTTTTTAATTCTGTGATTTTTGAATTGGGCATTAGTAGTGGAACTAATTGGGTAGATGTAAATGTTTGTGTCTAAAATAGTCTTCTAGACTGTCTGTAATAGTCAGTGGAAATCAAGTATCATTTGTAGCACATGATTCATTTTGTCTT